>OMLF01026207.1:2285-20630 GCA_900302615.1 Holocentrus rufus
CCCGGACGCCACATTGTCACACACAGCCGGTCCAAACAAGAAGTGAGACAATTATCACTGGCATAATCTGTGTACTGCACAGCCTCCTTTATGTATGAATCCCAAAATAATGTGTCATTGTAGTATCTGGTTTTCAAAATGCTGTTATTTTGTGCATCCTGGCTGTGTTCTACGATACCAAGATAACAGAACAAAAGTATACAGTGTACATATTAAAATACAAATACAATGTAATAATAATCTCCAGAGACCAGGTTGAACGTGTTTGTGCCCTAACAAATGATAGGTCCTGCAAATAGAAAATATTCCACAACTCTACATGGAGAACAAGCTGTATGTCCACAAGGCTGCCAGCCTCACAAGAGGATAACCAGGGCAGGGACAGAGAAAGGGACTGCTGCATCAGCAGCGCAAACCCCACTCAAACAGTCCAGTGCTACTGCATTATACATCAAGCAGTTACACATAGCAGAACGGTTCACTGAGAGGAGCTCATGCTGTGATATTGTGTGATGTGATCAGTTTTATGGTTGTTGTAGTTATTTCACCATTGCATTAGTCGATAAAAAAGATCGCCTGCCAGCTTTACAAGTTCTCGTTTATTTGTGCTGAAACAAATTATAACAAAATTAACAAGAATAGGCAAGCCCAGTTGCAGCTGGACCACCACTGCAACTGTGATCACCATAACTACAATTTTTACCCTCCTATTTCATTTTCCCTGTGTGCATACTTGCATGTACCTGCACCAGCACACAATTTCACGGGATCAAACATAGGTCAGAGGTGACATTATGCCTTCTGTCTGTCGGTCTGATCACTTTTATTAACAGTCCACTAAACAGCCTTTCTGCAGCCTTTCAAGCCCATCAGTAGTCACAGTGTGCAGTCCAGTCCTTGGAGCCAGGAGAAGACGGGAATTTAGCCATCCGTCCTCTACTGGCTCCCAGGACCAGACTTTTATAGGAGCTTTTCAATTTGGACACTAGTTTGTTTGGCTATTGGCTCTGCGTTCAGCGACCCCTGATTAGCTAACTAGCTAGGCTAAATACAAATAAACAACAATAGGTCAAGATAGTAAACTGTAATATGGTTGTGGTAAATACTGCTGCTGAATAAATTGTAAATTCTGTAATTTATACCTGAATACATCCCTACATACAAGCCAACACACAAACCAAACATAAAACTAGATGAAAGTACAACTTACCTCTTGTGTGTTCAGTTAACTAGCCAAATACAGCCTCAAGTTCTGCCTGGATTTTTGTGCTTGGGTGTCAGTCTTCTTGGCCAGCCCTGGAAAAAAGGTAAAATGTTTTGACAGACCCTTTATAAACATTATGAACATTATGATGGATAATATTTTTGTGCTGGTCGCACTGGTCGCAAAGCATGTAAATAATGTAATACATTTCTTGGTCATTATTATGATTTTCTTTGATTTTGATGTGCAAGTTTGTGTTAGATTTTCAAATTACACTAGTTGCCTTTTTATTTGCAATGGATGTCTATGGTGAAGTGATACATCAACACTGAATTTATTTGTGGAAATCTTTGTAGAAATCCCAGACAAAGAGGGGTACAACTTTGTGTACCGTGTGTACAGATTATTATAAGAAGAAGAAGAAGAAGAAGAAGAAGAAAAAGAAGAAGAAGAAGAAGAAGGAGAAAAGAATAAAAAATCATTTCACTGATTTCCAACTGTGCAGCTGATGGCAAGGAGATTAAAAAGGGAACTGTTAGCTAATTTTTCACTGTGTATGGTTGTTAACATGAGCAGAAATTGCTAACATGGCTGGGAAATCTCATCATACTCAAATTTCATCAACAGAAAATCCAAGGAAAAGACAAGGACGTCAAGCACGCTAAAAAGGAAACTGATCATCTTTAAGCCAAAAGTAGAGTGAACATCAGCATTGTCTCTGAAAATGAAAAACACTCCAAGACGAGAAGGGACAAAGATTAATGACCATCTGAGAGCCAAAATGAAGATGAAAAACACTTCAAGATGAGAAGAGATGATGAGGAATGATGCAGATTTTGGACTGGTGGGTTTTGCTTATTAGCCACAGTCTCCATTGAGTGTCTTCACTATTTTGTTGGGCTAGTGCCTACACCAAGCACCACCAGACACCAAACACCAAAAACACCAGCAGAATGAGTGCTTTTCATGTGTGTTGTCAAAAATAAAGAAAGAAAGAAAGAAAGAAGGAAAGAAAGAAAGAAATAATAAATAGTTATGTAAAAGTAAATAATAAACATGTATGTATTTTAACACATATTTATAGTTTTATTCAACAAACAAATTGCAGTGCCTGTCTTCTACTCAACTGTACAGGATGTCTTTGGGAATATTAATGCCATAGTATTATAGAATACATAGAATATGACACTTATCAACTATTAGCTGATTCTTCACTGAAAAGACTAGACAGTTCCAAGAGGTACCCATGTTCTGGGGAATGATGTATCAAAGATGCAGTATATTATATTCTGTTGTGAAATATTTTTGTGTTTTGTTGTGGATTAAAATGTTTTTGTTTGCCGACCCTGTGAGCTCCTATTCACAATTCATTATATGAATTCCTCACTATCGATGATGAACTCATATTTAGGTTATGAACTCATTTTATGTTAATAAATCTGAACTGTCCCTTTAAAAAAATCTAGGTGACCTTTATTGAATACTCTATCGAAGACAGTTAGAAACTGCAACACTGATATGTGATACAGAGACATACCGTGTTAGTGATGAGGGAATATATCCTGTAACAAGATCAGAAATAAGAGAATCAGAAATGGGTGGAGTCGGGAGTTCATGGTGGTAGAGCTGGATGGTGGGTGATGTTGGTGATTGCTGGGTATAAGGAGTGTCTTGAAATTCCAATGGGGGAAGAGATTTTGTGTATATGGGCTCAAAAATGAGGCGTGAAAACCTGAAATCTCAACACACTGTGGTGTAATCAGTTAGTTATTGGTGGTTATTGGTGCTGATCAACAACCCTATCAAACCCCCCACAGATATTTTGCTATGGAGCAGCATAAATATTATTCAATGCCCTTTTCTTTATCTCCACCAAGAGATTATGTGTTTGATTGGGTGTATCCATGTATCTGTCTGTGTGTCTGTGGGCGGTGAATCTTGCAAAAAACTGGGCCTATCAGCTTAAATTTTTTTATGCAGTTATGACTGTATGATGAAGAACCTCTTGGTTGCATTGATTCAAAAGCTTATTCAAAAATATTTGTTCTTGCTACTTCAGCTCCCTCACTCCATTCATTGTCTAGTTTGCTTAACCATCACTCTCTCTTTGCATACTACTGGGCCTATCAGCCTAATAAGCTATATATACATATATATATATATATAAACTTTTTGTGGCTGTGTTCGCTCCGATTGCAAGACGTGTGTTGCATTTTCTGGGCGAGTTTATAAAACAAACTGCTGATGAAGAAGGACAACAGAACACAGAGCAGACACACAGGAGAACGAGACTGTAAAAAGTGTCAGAGCATGATGGAATCTGTCAACAAACGGGGGTTATAATAGGTTAAACAGCCTGATGCTTCACAACTGTAAAACATGAAGTGTAAAACAGCCGTTGTTGTTTCATATGACAGCGGACTCGTCTATTCTGCTATTATCCTTTGTCTATTCTTCTCGAGTGTTTGGACGAGGGACAAGATCAAAGCCATCATGGAAAATGCCTCTCACCCTCTCTACAATGGGTTGTGGCACAAAGCAATAACAACTATCTACTTTATATAGACGTTGTGTCCTCACATGCCTGGCGGAGATCTGCACTCTGAGTGCACTCATCTAGTCCATTCATTAATTTATTTTAAGTATGAAGCATGTAAAATATGGGGAATCTCCATGCGGTTTAATCCGCATAGGGCCACTGAGGAAAGTCTCTTCCTCTGAATATCTGCTGGTATTTATGCGCTGAATAACAAAATAAATGCACAAATGCAACACTTCAACAGCACAGTGTTAAACCTGCAGCAAGTTCAAGAGTGCTTGAATGTTACTGATGGGATCCAACCGCAACAGCACTGTCCAACTGACCATACAAATATTTGGAGTATGTACGCAGTGATATTTGGCAGTCCTCTTCTCCTTGAAACAGCATGCAAGCCACAGGTTGTGAAACACTGGTAGGAAAAAATCCACTTTCCCAAGGAAGAACAAGTGTTGAAATGCATCTGAATGTTGCATTATGGCGCTCAAGTGATTTACGATCAAACTGCCCTCTCATTCGTTTGTGCATCTCACAAGCATTGTCAAGTAAGGTCAGCTTTCACTTGGATATTGAAATACACAGAACTCTTTTGGTGGGCCGAGTACACCACAAGAATATAAAGGCTCAGTTCATTTAGCATCTTAATAAAAAACACACCATATGGCTTCTATGTCTTGGCTTGTAAAATCATAACAACTTCAATAATCAAAGACCTCATGTCAATGGAATATTGATTCCTTGCCTCTAACACAGAATTGTGGCCTAATGTTGGCAAGACACCACGCTTCCTCCTTTATACTCCTCTGCCAAAGACAGAACAGAAACCTTTTACAACATATTACCACATACATTTATGAGCATCGATGTCACACACGTGCTCAGGTCACTATGCTTTCTACAATATTTCAGTTCACAACACACTCCTTGTATTAGTGATAGGTTTCAGAGCAGATGGCCCCAAAAAATCAATAACTTTCTCAGATTTTGTTCCAGTGTTTCAGGCTACGGTCATGGATTAAATTCAAACTTACACTTATAAGCTAGTAAAATGCAAGGAAAGACTGTGCCTTGCAGACAAAACGTTGCCAGTTTGTCAAGGAGAAGACGAATGAGCTGAAGAAAGGGAAACATTATTATTTTTTTATCAGTCTTTGTTCATCCCAAGTCAAGTAAGTATACTTTAAGTCTTTGGTGGTCCAACAGTATTATCAGCATCTGGCATGTAGCACAGTGGAGACCACAACCAAAAAAGTCTGTTCTGTATCTTTGCAATTAGCTAAAGATAAACTTGGGTTTTGTACTGTCCTGATTTATACTTTGTTACCTAAATTATTTACAAAATTATCTTTCCCACAAGAAAGTAGGAACATGCAGCCTCTGTTTATGGTCATTGACTTTAGTTAATTTGCTGTCTGCTTTAAATGGCTGTGAAGGGAGTATCAAGATAATGAAGGAGTGTGTGTGTTTATTAGTGTTTAGCGGTGAAGGGCCTGCAACTGTTTGTGTATTTTGTGTTCTAGCTGTGCGTACGGACGGGGTACACACATGCATGGAGGACATCTGTGGATTTCAGCGATGTGAGACAGCCTGTCTGTCCACTTGTCTCTGTGACAGAGAGGGTTTGAGGGATGGGAGGGGGAGACATACAGTGGCAGACAGGGCAGTGACCCCACTCTGTTGAGATGAACCCTGTTGAGAGAGGCCTGAGGCCTGGGACTCAACTGCTCAATCACCCTGAGTGAAGCCTGCAGTCACTGGGGCTAACACGGAGAGCACATTCTGACACAACCTTCACCCTGCCGCTAATGAAAACCTTAAGGCCAGGAGGAGAAACAACACATCTGACTAACACACAGATGTGCATGACCAATGGGAAGACTTCATAGCCATTAAAGAGTTAGGTGATACATGAAGAATAAGAGTAGGGGCAAGGTGGAAATGCACCTGGACATAAATAATAAAACATGTTGATGTCACACTGAGTTTAGCACAAGTGAGGCTAACAAAAGCAGTAGTGAATCTGGCACATTACAGTTTTCAAGCTGTTGCATCAAAGCTACCACCAAATACCTTCCATGGCTAGTATGACCCAAAAACACAAAGGAGGCTACAGTTTGAATTACATTTAGGGAGGCAATATGAAAATGTATACTGTAACAACTGGCCAGTGTTTTCTAGAAGACCTACCTTGGACTAACTGAAAGGGATTAGAACAAAAACATCCTGACATGAGAGGCTGGCACATTATAAAAATGACTCATTCTTGGTAATCAGATCCCAGACAAAAGGGAAGTTTTCACTTTGGGTTTTTGATATAAAAGAACAAGGGCCAGACAAGGAAATATTACTCTGAAATGAGACCTCAAAACAATTCCCCGGGACAATAAAACACAGTGGGTTCCCAAACAGTGACCTTTGTATGGGGGGATGAAAGGAAACATTTTCTAACTGACTCCCCACCACACCTAACTGCCTTCTCCGGAGCACCCGTTCCATTCCCCTCTTCCCTTTTCCGTTGTAAAACGATCCCAGTGCAAAGAGTCTGTGTAAACCGGGATTTCACAATCGACCACAAGCCCTGGGAATGCCAAATAATGTCCATTTTCAAGAGAAGTTGCACTGTGCTGCACTCTGCTATCAAACCAATCGCCCCTCCAAACTCATGCTGAGGACCACCTTGTGAGCAACTTTTCCAAATAATGGGAAATAAAATACTTTCCATTTGCCTAATCTAAATAAGTGTGGAATTGATTAATCTGGCTGGTGTGTCTACTATCCTTTTTGTTTGAATGATAAAAGTTCAATATACGTGGTGGTAAAGCAACACTTCAGACGAAATGTTCAAGTTTAGAAAGTATTAACTGAGAATTGATGTCTTCCATATTTGCCAAGCCAACAAGAATTTGGAGCATAAACTTGCAGAGGTAGTCCTCAAGAAAGGTACAAATTGCTTAGAGAAGGGAGTGACACTGCTTAGATTTGTAACTACGTCAATAGAATCTCTCCCTGAGCAAATCTGAAATACAATTTAGATTAAAATGTCATTCGATATCATCTCTCCTGCCTTACCTCATTTTATTTGAAATAAAAAGGGTACAGCACACATTCAATGCTTCTTTATACTCAGTTCTTTTTAACATCACTCAAATCGAGTATTATCTCTAAAGTCCAAAGTCATGTTGATCAAGACAATTTAAAAACCAGTTAACCCACTTATGTCATTGTGGAGTCCTCCTCCTATTGCACATTTGCATAGTATATAAAAAACATAGTCACACACATGCACACACATGCACACACACACACACACACACATACACACACACACACACACAGACTTATCCTCTGCCTGGCTTATTCAAATGCCATGAGATGAGAGGAGCGCTCAATAGCTTCGGCCTACCTGATGGAGAGCCTGAGAGGCCAAGCAGGAACAGATGGGCCGAGGACGGTGGGGTACTGGGAATGAGGGAGTAAGGGAGGGAAAGAAGGGAGAGCATCAGTCAGGGACCACCATCAATGCTGCCCACACCAGACTACACTTACCAACCCCCTGCCCCATTCCACCAAATTCATTTGCAGAGCAGCGATTTTAAACTGTAATGAATCTGCAATTTGCACACATATGTACGGTGCCTAACATGGTACCACTTCAGGGACTGTTTAACCCCTGCTGGAAACATTTACAAATAACTGCCTGCAAAAAACCATCCATCTCCAGGTCAACCTCTCACTTGCCTTTTGGGATGGGTCGCTTGATGACCATGATGATGGATTTCAGACCAGAGGATCACACAAAGAAACTGCAACAGAAAATGGACATGTAGCTTAATAGTTACTTAACCACAGCAACAGAAAAAATAGGACGTAGCTATGGTCATTTCCTTTTCTTCCCTTTGGATTAGAAGGGAAAAAATGGCATATTCAAAGAGGAGAGATGTGAGAGATTTACAGTCTTTGAGAAGTAGAACAGACACTTCTATGGTCTCTGGCCTGGGAGGAGTCACTGTCCAAAAACATCCAGAAAGGGCATCTCCCTCAAGCAAATGACTTATCGGTTTCCCATATTTCCTGGCAGGAACACTGCAAGCCAATACTGCTGCATTTCTTTCCCTGCAGCTATGTCATTGTGCTTGTGTTTGTGTGTTTGTGTGTTTGTGAGTGTGTAGAAGCATTAGGCATTGAGCGTCTGATAAACAGTTACAGGACTACTTCATCTCCTCTGCTTGCGCAACCCGGTATGTGTCTCATGCCACCAGGCAAGGGAGCCCTGGGTGGCTTCAGTTACTCATGCTGTGTGTATACTTTAGCCAAACAGGGCCTAAGGACACTCCAGGGTGGTACGGAGGAAGGCGGGGTAAGGAAGCTGAAGGCGAGCTAGTGTGGTCCGATGGTTGAAGCCAGTGATTTAGAGGCTGTTGATACCGGGCAGACAGCCCAGGCTCAGCCACTGACTCACTGTAGATGACGCTGCGTAAGTCACTACACTTAAAATGTCCTCATATGTTTAGATCCGTTCAAGTGGAAATCAGGCGCGCACACACAGCTGGAAATTGCTACTGGATCTGATTTTCTTGTTTCTCCCTCTCTTTCCCCGAAGCTTCCATAAACAGATGGCAGAGGCTCATTAAGCTGTTGTCAGGACTATTAATGACATTGTGAACACTTTCCGAGCTCTGTGTACCTTGGGGCTTACCATTGCCAAAGCTGGCCCATTAAAGAAGGTGTGAGAGTAACACAACGCTGCTGTGTGCTGCAAGGTGAAGGATGGATGACATGAAAGAAAAGTCCTGAATAGCTGTGAGCAGTGGGCTGGCATTAATGATTTCATATTAGAGGTGGAGCAGTGACTCCAGAGAAATGGTGTACTGCAATGCAGCAATGTTGTATGCCTTTGCTACTTTCAGGTGGCTTTCACACTTACATCGTTTGGTGTGGACTTTTACAAACTTTTTGTGAACTTTTTGTGGATCATCACAGCGATGAACATGCCATATGGACTCGGGTACAGATCGGTCTGCATGAATCGGATCATTGCTGACATGAAAACCATTTTGCAACATCTTATCCAAAGAATGGAAATAATGATAGGTGTGCAATGTATAATGGGTTCACAACTGATTGTTTGGGTTGTTTTAAGCCGAATTACAGCAAAGAGGAAAAAGTTTATGGAACACAGCTCGCTAGGTACAAATGAGTCATGGGCTGAGAGCAAGATGCCTCACCTTAGCATGGGTCAAACTTTGCAGACTAAATGAATGACAGTCCTAATGGCACATCACAACTTTAAAGTGATGCCCAAACGAGTAAATTCCACAACTTCAAAGTGATCAAAAGGTGAAAATCAAGGGTAAAATCAATTGAAATGCTTTTCATTTTATTCAGAGAAGCTGTCAGCAACGTTTCAGATTCAAGTGACTGACAGTCGCAGGCTGAGGGAGGTCACTTTAGACCGAAATGTTGCTGACAGAGCCTCTCTGGATAAAATGAGATAAGAAAATGTTTTTCAATTCAAGTGTTGAAGCCCTTGATTTTCACTTTACAAACTTTCCAGACACCTGCGTTGTTATTATTTGAGCCAGGTCAGCCAGAGATTGATGGGGCAGGCAAAATTTTCACCACAAAACATTGTTGTAACATCTGAGAAAATGCAAGTAGCATGGGTGTAGAATCATAACATAAAAATATTCTCAATGCTATTCTAGTTTTTTTTTCCCCTTTTGTACTCCCACCAAAATATCTGTCCAGTGGGTCTGCTTGATGTTAGGCAATGTGAAACAAACTGCAGCAAACTGTGGATTAGACTTTAAAACGACTGTTGTAATGTGAAAACGCCCTCAGATAACACCTTAGTGATTTTCTGCATCCAGAAATATGTAACTATTGAGAAGACTGATTCTGTTCCAGCCACAAATGTGAGACAGAAACTCACTTTAAACTCTGATCATTTGGAAGTCACAAAGCAGTGTACCAGGTAAACCAGTTCTACTCAAAATAGGTTGCATAGGTTTGGTACCAAAGCACTGATTACAACTTTTTAGAAAACTTAGTAGAAAATTAGAAACATCATGGGAGATAAAAGCATGCTGACACTGATATTTACAGCTATTAGGAAAAAGAAATGCTGCTCATGTGCTGTATGTTTTTCTCATTGTGCCTATACAGATTACACTCTGATCTCAGAGTAAAAAAAAAAAAATCCTGCTGTACTTGCAGCTCCACAGATGAACCCTGCTGGACCCACAGCTAAGTGTTGGCCACTGCTAACAACAGTCAGAGACAGCTTTTAGGTGGACTTATGAACTGTGAGGTGTGAGGTAGTGGTTTGTGCCTGCCTGGAAAGGAAAAAATTGGAAGCACAAATGGAGTGCTGTCATCAGTCCTGCTGTGTATGCTCCTGATTAGGATCCCAAGTTATAAAGCAAACAATAAAGAGGCAGAAAAGACAGAAAGAACAGAACAAACTTTCAGTGTTCCCTCAATATGTGAAAGAGCAGAGACGGCAGTGAGGGCTCACACAGTTCCAGACTTATGTTGTTGATCCTTGTGTGGTCACACGCAAACCTAACCATAACCCTCTGGGATATCCAATCCCCTCAGAGGGTCAGACGCTGAGTGCATGAGAATTCCCCGACTGACCCTGCAGAAATAAAAGGGCAAAGCAGGTGGCATCTTTCGAATTATCATTTTCTGTCCTTGTTAATGTTTTACCAACGTTAAATTTGAGCGGCAAGCAAGATCCTAACTAGCAAAATAATCCCAGCTATAGAACTGACTTCCACACCTGTGCTATCAATTGCACTGATTTTAAAAATAAATGTGCAATGATTAACTTCTATGCAAGATGCAAAAGTTTACAACAGCAGCACCAGTTGTTGAACTGATTCTCCCAAAGCAGGACTACTAAAACAAAACACACTGCGGCAATAATAGTTTTTATCAGGAGAATGCTGAGTAGAGGCATCACAAGAGAGGAGATTTTACATCTTTGTTTGTTTATGTGTGTGTTGTGTGTGCTCCTGTGTGCATGTATCAGAGCCTGCACCTCTTTGGGACTGTGTCAGCTTAGAACTGCGGTCTGCCGAACTGTGATTCTCTCTAATGGTCTATCTCTCCCAGCAGATGTACTCCTCTCTGGCTTCACAGCTGCATCCCACATGTTTTCACGCTGTTCGACAGCCCAGTCATACTCATTTTGCTGCTCGGAGCTCCGGTGGTGGTGGTGGCGGATTCCTCCTCTGCATATGGTCCTGTTTGGTCTCTCCTTTACATTCAGCATTGCAGTAGCACTTTGGCTATACTTGGTCCTGAAATGTCTCCAGTGGGGTAATGTAAAGAATGCAGAGGGTGGGGGGTCAGATCTGGCAGGGTCTGCCGCGGCTTCATAGCACACACAGTCATTTCCATAATTGCCCACAATCAAACCAACCCCTCCTGGATTCCACCCGCTCCAGATTCCTGTAGATAAGCCGAGCTGGGGCTCTGCTGAGTGCTGGAGACCCCCAAGTAAGAACAGGTGCAGCTAATGTAAGCGATTTCAGATTCTCTGTGTATCCAGAAGAGGGGCTGTTGTTTCTCCTCTAATTGCCAGGGTTGGACATTCCCTTTCGGATTGCTATCGTGTGACTTTTCTGAAGAGAGGAATGAAAGAGGATTTGTCTCACATTTGGTTCGCTTCTGTCTTATCAGGCAACCTGAGCCAAATTAGAATACCATAAATGTAAGGCAGCAAAGCGCTGGGCATTGGGTCGTGGTGTGAGCATTTTTTACATTTTTGATTATTAATTAATTCATTCTTAAGGAATGATTTGTTGCTAAAACACCGCCATGTAAATGTTGTCCCACATTCTACAGTCACCAGAATGAACTATTTAGCTCAGCTCTGTAAAGTTGAAAATACATGGCTCAGTAACTGATATAACAGAGTATCCCCAAATTTCATGTTGTCAGTGTCCTGCAGAAATCTTCATTGCCTCTCCCATAAAGTCAACTTTTCAAGAACTGAAAAGAAAAAAGAACTGTTAAGATTTAAGAGCGTATTTCCAGTGGTTTGGCTTGGACCCATGACCATGAAATTTCATCTAGATGTGGAAGACAGTCTCAGCTGCCACAAAAAGATAAAATTAGGTTTCTGTGCTCATTATATCAAATACTTGTTTACAGGGGAGCGTGTGTAAACTATTACTGATTCATATATGGATTGGACTATTAATTCAGAAGAGGCAACTTTCACATTATTTATTTTGTCCTTGGCCTATAGCCTATTTTAGTGATAACTTTGTAATTACCAATCAAAACATTACCTTTGTTTACTCCCACCCCAATTTAAGATTGACGTTTAATTACCTCAAAAATTACGTTGATAAGCATCAAACAACGAGTAGTTATTTACTTTTTCTGAGCCCAACCCAACAGACGACACCTCGTCCGCTGTTCTGCCAGGTAACAGTTTACCTCGACGTGGACGCGACCGGCCACATGCGCGCACCCGCGAAGTCATACGTCACCGTGCTCGCTCCTCTTCTCGCGCGCTGGTTAAAAAGAAGGAGGAAAGAGCACGGGAAAACATGTGAGCGCTCTGAGGACTTAGTGAGAGAGAACTTTATTTCTTATATGTTTTTGACCCCATGCACAAACCGCTTTGCTGTGCTCAAACGGAATTTACCCCTAAAGGAACGTCACAGCTCTTTGCAATTCACGGTGTTTTGGGTTTTGACTTTTTGTGTTCATCAGGATAAATTGTGTTATTGTTTTTGTTTTGTATTTTTAATTTCTGAGTTGTACCATATAACCAGAACTTGCATTAATTTATTGTAAAAGAACTCTCTTCACAGTAGAGAATCCAAAGTAGGAAGCCTGCTTTAATTAGGCTACATAGTCCATACATAGAGCCTAATTGCAACTTATTAAAATTGGCTGCAACTTGAAGAGCCCAATAAAAAAAAGACATTTTGCATTGCAGGTTTACCCCACTGTTTAGAGAAAAAAAAAGAAAAGAAAAAGAAAAAAAGACAGGTCTTGGGTCTTCTAATTGAACTTTTTACTTTTTTTCTACATCTTTTTACTTTTTTTTCCTATACTATGAAGCATTTGCAATTTGTGCTCGTTTTGGCCATCGCAGTCAACGTGTGGGAATGTGGAGACGCAAAATTCGGCGAAAGGGGAGAGATTAGCCCCAGGAGAAGGAGATGTTACGACGGAAGCATGCCCAAACGGCTGAAGAAGAGGGAGAGAAAAGTATTACTGGACGGCGGCAGCAGCGGAGAAGTTTGTCACAGGTTGTATCCCCGTGTGTCCTGCTGTCCCACCAGGAGAGCCGCCTATCAGATACTTCACCGGAGGGATGCCAGGGTAGGTTATGACCACCACGTTGCAGGTCTTTCATTGTGAGAAACAGGAGTCCGTCTTTACTGCCAAACGCCTCGGGAGACACATTACAACCCTTTTGTATTGTCATTCTGCCCCTTACTGTCGACAGCTGAATTTTGGGATGTCTAGGGGAAATTACCCTAGGCTATACTTAGGCTACCTAATATTGCCTCAGCGACGAAAAACCTCTGTTCCTATGTTATTCCTGTAGGGACTTAAAATGTGTCTGTCGCACTCAATGGTAAGTTTACAGTGACCTTATCGCACTTGATGTTTTTTTCCCCAGCGTCTCCTATGGTATCCTTATAATATCCCTATAATATTCCCCGTCGGGAGTTTAACGTGTCTATAGTATTCAGCCGATTGCCGTTTTACCATATCGCGCTTTATAGTAGCCTATTTTATGCTTTTTAACCTTGTATGATGTCACTGTGATATTGCTATAGCCTGCGATTCTTATGGCAACTTGTTATTCTGTGGTATCTATCTTTTTCGAAAGGGTCAAACTGTCTATTATAGCTTACTTGCTTTAAAATGAAATTTATTACCAACAAACAAGGGTCCCAGATGTTGTTTTCCAATCATTTGCAGGATTTTGTTGCCAGGTGTTTCACTTTACACAATCTGGTGCAACTCTAATTCGGCGTGTCCAATGCGCTTCAGTGTTACCATGGCAATCGCCCTCCGTTTTACGTTACTTCTCACTACAGGCAGCCACACTGCCAGGAATAAAGGTATACCGTTGTACCTTTTGTCACCGGGACCATACCTTTTGTACGTTGTTGTATCTTTTATGAACCGTGGATCTTTTTCCTATAAGTGCAGCGACCTGGTGCCGTTTCCTTTCATCCGTCATACAGTATCTCAAGCAGTCATGCAGTTAATTGCTTTCTCTGTTAAGTATAATGTATAATTGTCTGTGAGGTTTAGTTCGCCGGAGTCGTTTTAATCATAGGGTAAAGTGTCGCGAAATCTCTCAGGGGGAGTGTTTATACGCCGCACTGTCGCCCGTTGTAGCCGCAAACATCGGTCGCGGTAGCAAAATGAGTCCAAAATGAAATGTTGATGTAGGTTTTAATGTAATGCGCTGCACAGTTTCTGTGAAGGGAAGCCAGAGGAGTTGCATTATGCGCCAGCTCGTAGCAGAATCTGTTGGATCCTTACTATTCTCATGTAAACCACTCCTCGAATCATTCAGTGGCTGGGTGGTATCTCACTTTGTGTTGCGACAAAAAGCCATATTGCATCATTTAATTTGCTCAAGTCATGCAAATAAGAGGGGAAAACTGAATGGGACGAACTCGACTTCTCCTCCTCCCCACTACACTGCCCACACACGGAGCTCTTTTTGCTTATAGCAAAAGAATAACAACAACACCATTGTGTTTGTTAGTTTCACTAATGGGAGAAGCTGGAGAACATCACTCTCCCCCAGTCATCAGCCCTGGCCGAGTGTTAATGCCTTTGAGAGGGTGTGTGTCCTTCACTATATCCCCCTGCCAACCAACTTACACCTATTCCCAGAGGACAAGTGTTTTGTTAAAGCTTAGTGTTGCCCACATCAGGTCTCTCTCTCTCTCTCTCTCTCTCTCCTCTCCCTCCCTCTGACCATATGAGGTTTGCAGAGCCTCACAGATTGTTTAGAACTGAATGACAAGTGATTTTTTTCCTAAGTGTGGCATTGTGTATTGATATGTTTGTTCCGGCAATTTCACTGACAAAAGCCATTATGCAGATGCTAACCTAGAAATAAGCAACCCTGTAACAGCTGCTCTCCCACATGAAGCCATACATTGACTTGGCAACCAAGTGTGGAGACAGCCTAGGACACTCTAATCATCTGAAATAGCAGGCTATTTTATTTCTATGACCATGTTTCTGCTTATGGCACGGTTCCTGCCCTGCTTTCCGTTATTCAGCACGTCTCCAGCAAAGGTGCAACAGTTGAGCCACATTGCCATTTTCTCTCTGCTTTTGAGGAACGACTCGCTGAGATTCAGCAAAACACAACAAACAAAGGTCCACTTGTTCTGGTTTGGATGATGGCAACATTGGAGCCCATCCCAGCAACATATGGGCACAGGGCATGGCTGAGAGCACACAAATGCTACTCTCCGTGGACCCTGTGCCAGCCCATGGCGCACAGAATCAATGGGCAATTTAGAGCAGGAGAGCAGGCATGCCCACAGCACTACATGGCATGAGTTTAGGGGGCAAGAAGACAGAGGAACGTACTACTCAAAGACATAGACAGGGCTGGTAGTCAACCTGGAGCCCTCTTGTTTTTGAGGAACATTTCAACAATTTAATCTGAAAATAGGAGGCGAAAATGGGATTCAGCTCAGATCTGATCTATGGAACCTCAGATGGATTTGTCCTGCCTCCTCAGTGTATTCTCTTTAATACATCATTTAATTCTTACTCCGTCTACCAAGATGAGGGAACTTATTATCGGGTACACCATGCCGGTGCACCCTCAAGGTTTCATACTTGCCAGAGTTTGTGCCACCTGTTGGAAAAATCAGACTCTGAGAAATTGAGCCTCTTTTCCTCTGTCGCTGTTAGTTCTGCGATGAGAGGAGAAGTGTAAGGCATCCATATGTTGGGCTTGGGTCTGCTGGTCTAATTGACTTCGACAGACTGCTAATTTGTTGATACCAGAGTGGGAATGATGTGCCTGTCTATCTCTAAATTGGTGTTTACACATGGACCTCACACAGAGCAAAGCACTACCAGCCCGCTTGTCTGACTGCCCAAGCAGCACCGCTCTTGACCGAAGACAGATTACATTGTGTTTTATTACAGCTAATTTGCTACGTAAATAATCCTGCTAATTTTCTTTGGGATTAACCTTTTGTGTACTTTTGTTTAATGACCCTAAATACGGATTTGAAGCCCTTATTTGACTTCATCCATTTCATGCCCCTAATTCTGTCAGACATTGAAATTAGAACTGAGCTGTTTGTGAACATGGGCGAGCAAGCAGTGAAAGAGACGTTTCTTTTCTTCAAGCAGGCAGGCTGTTCCAACTTTAAAAGTTTAACAAATCGGCACTAAAGAATGTAGATGTGGCTGTTTTCCATTGTCAGCTTCTCTAGTTTACATCACCCATTGCCTATTTTCCATTGCATCACTTTGTTTTAATTTGAGGCTAAGTCCTTTTAATTCAAATAAAGTGAAAGGTGGACTCATGTTTGGCCGCATCAAGTTGTAAAAACCTAAAAAGGAAGATTCTAGCAAAAGAGTCAACAATGTAGCAGTGTCATTATAACGGCTCTTAGAGGCACACGGACTGTGAATGCTGGTGCGGTTGTGCAGTCAGTTGTGGGTGAGATGTTACAAACTTGCAGTGTGCATGTGCTGCACTCCTAATTCAGACTGTCTATGATGATTGTGTCTCATCCTCAGTCTTCCTATTAGAGATGATGCAAGGAAGACAGTTGCTGTGTCCACAAACGATTCAGTACATAATCAAGCCTAACAGTAACTACCCACACTTGCCAGACTGTCTAATGTCATGTGTGAATTGTGGAGAATGTCAGCAGACCGCATATCAGGTTTGACTTTCAAGCCCTTCTGAAGCCCAAATACAGACTAATGTCATGTTGTCTGTGGTGACTGGTTAATCTGACCCTAATCTGGTGTTGCACAGCACAATGGGAAGTGTTTCACAGTGCCATTTCCAGCTTGATGTTTTTACAGTATCTAGTAAATCAAGTCTGCAAAACAGCTTACAGAATTCAGCATACTGAAGCTGCAAAAATATCCTGACTAAACCTGACTAAACCTTTTTCAAATTCATTACATTTAAATAGGCCATTTATTAGGGAAACTGAATGTTGTGTGAAATAATTTGGTCAGGCTCTCATTCATTCATTCATTCATTCATATCCAAGAAAGTTATTGAAGTTATTGCCTCAGAGGAACCTGCAACATTTATATAAAATTGAAATCACTCGGCCGACTACCATGGATTATATTCAGAAGGTCTGCTAACAGGATTTTTGATTGCACTTCAAAATAATTCCATGAGCAGTGAATGTAACTGAGGCTTATACATTTCATGGGCTGATTATAAATGCCTGTAACAGCAACACCAGTCTAGGTGGGTTTTTAAGTATTGGAGAAATGAAAAAGTTCCTAGGACTAATATTTGCCTTTAAATGGTAATGTGGAGCCATTAGGCTCGTTTAAAAACATGGAGTCATTCGGTGTGGTTGTAGCTTCTGGAACTCTCAAAACATTTTGTCTTAATTTGTCATAAATTTGTAGCAATGGAGGTTTCAGATTATACTCTAAGATCTAAACTTTTCCTGCTCTCCTATGATGTTTATGACGTTAATACCTCCAAACTTTCAGCTAATGCTAAACTGCATGATGGCTTGCCTGTGCAACGTGTAGTAAAACGTAAAAGTTAATAGCCCTCTGTACTAATCAGGCATTGGTCCTTGTTGCGTGTGGTCTCCAGATTTTCTCCACCAATAACACGGAATGTGGACGTCTCCTGGAGGAGATCAAGTGTGCTCGCTGCTCGCCCAACGCCCAGGTGTTGTTCCACTCCTTGGACATGGATATGATGCCACACAGGGAGCCGGACCTGCCACGGCTCTGCCAGGACTTCTGCCGCGAGTTCTACTACACATGCAGGGGCCACATACCAGGTAATCACACAGATAATATCGATCATATTGATGAGTTACACGGCATTGTAGCCGATCTGTGGTTACCTGGTGACCCACATAAACACAGTAACACACGTATAGCGGCGTACAATGTGATTCAGAATGAGCAAATATTATCCTTGCCTCATTTTTGCCACTCATAGATGTGAACTTCCACTAACAGGTCTGAGTGTGATGAATTAAAATTCACAGCAGGCCTCATTTCTCATTGAGAATCAGGCTGCACATGTAGAACAGGCAGATTTTTGGACTTATGCAAGAAGTGGTGCGTCAGGAGTCTGGTCTCTGAATATTTATTTATCCAGCTTCTTACCTCATCTGACCTCACCTCCATTCGTTGCTGAACATGCTTCACCCGCTCTCTCTCTCTCTCTCGTTTGCTCTCTCTCCCTCGCTCGCTCGCTCCCTGGTTGTCACACTCTAACACATTGGCGAAACGTCTCGCCACACACGGCCCACGCAGACACCACATCAGTTTGCTAATTAGCCTGTGCTCTGTAGGTCTAGCAAATAGCCGAGCAACAGTTGGGTTCTTTACGACATCCCCCCCC
>OMLF01026209.1:3091-28851 GCA_900302615.1 Holocentrus rufus
CTAGCTTCACTGTCCTGTCAACGGCATTCTGTTCCAAATATCCTACACCTCCATTTCAGCGATTTTGAAACTGTTCCTCGAACCAGATGTGGTCAGAAACTTGTCCCAACGATGCAAAATCTAACAAGATAATAACCTGTTTTGTAATATTGGTGGAAACATTCAGACATTCCAAAGAACTTGAACAAATGCAAAGCCATTACATGAAATTGACTCGATGGGTGAATCTTTGCGCTGAGAAACATTATTTTGTTTTACACCCCCTTCCTTTCCTTCATCACATAGCCTGTCAAAGGTTCCTCTCTTACTCTAATCAACAGTTACAACATCCATTAGTCTCTTTAAACACCTTTACATTCTTTGGGCTGGGTATATCAGTGACACATTTTCAAACTACAAACATCTCAACACGACCCTTTAGGGTGATGCCTTAAACACAAACTACAGACAAGAGGATCTGAAATTGCCATGTGATGGGTGGAAGACCTGGATCAAGTAGTATGCTCCTCAATGGATTACTCTTCTGCTATAACTTGTTTATGAATCATTTCAAGGAGAACAGTCTGCCAAGTCACACTACATGTTTAATATTAATTTTGTACTCAAGATCTGTCCTGGAGGTTTACTATTTGAACCTGGTCTGATGTGTAACTACTGTGGTAAATGTTTTTTTTTTTCTTTTTTTGAGCAGGGAGCAGTGCTCTGCATTGTTAAACATCCATTCATCTCCAGTCATATATCCATTTCCATATGAAAATAAAATGGGTTACAGTGATTCATAACATGCATACATATTCTCTCGCACACTAACATGTATTCAAGTGGAGCCGTCCCACACCTGGGCTTACAGAAAACTCTGCCCAGCCAGAGAGGAAGTTTCTTGAATATTACAATTATTTTTTTTTACTGCAACGCAAGAACTGATTGGCTATCGCCAGGGGAAACCAATACTGACCCCCGAGTGATACAAGAAGTAAAAGGAGAAGGAGAGAGATACTAACTTTGCACCTAATACAAGCAGACACACCCACAAACACACTCTCTACCACACTCTTGAGACAGGACGACACATTCTTAATACTCCTTTTGCAAACCGTCACACTTCCTTCAATCCAAGGCTTTTCTGTTTGATATGGCTTACAAGTGTAACACGCAGGTTGAGCCCAGTTCCATTTCGACTCATCGATCTGAAATGAAAACGGAACGGGGCCGGGCCCTGGTTTACGTTTCAACTGCTGCTTGAGAACTGAGTGACAACTGAACTGCATGACGGCAACTGAGGCCGAGAGAGAGAGGGAGAGAGAGAGAGAAGGAATAGACACTGATGATACAAGAGACCATGAGATATTTACTGGAAATGTAGGTCCTGTCGATCTATTCCCATCTGGGTCAAAGCTGAGAAGGGTTCTCTGTTTCCTCCAGCCCTTGCACTGTTGAAGAGAAAAAAACTTTGGTTCTTCTCTTCAGAGACTTTACCGTCCCTACTAGTTCACTAAAGAAGGAACAGGGAAGGCTCTGAGAAATCTGGGTCAAATATGACTCAGCTGCCGCACCCTTAATATGGTTATTCCTCCTTCCTATTCCTGTGGTCTTTGCAGCATCACTGTCCAATCCTTCCTGGTCTGGTTCCAGACTGAGGCAGAAGCAAAACTTTCCACATTCCTGAGAATACAAGTACCATCCAGCAAACTCCATATCCTTACTAAGTCAATTATTGTAAGACACAAGGGGCAACACACACACACACACACACACACAAACACACACGCACACACATACATACATACATACCCTCTCAAGCTCGCTCATGCACACCAAGATTGTATTCTCAAAAGCACACACACACACTGGCACACACAGATTACAAATAACTAGGTCTCGATAGTGATTTACTGTACACAACCACATCAAGTGCTAAAATATCAGGGGGCTGAAGATATACTGTTTGTCACGTATAGGGCTCTCTGACTTTAAAAAATAATCCCTACTATATACACACACACACGAACTTTATTAGGGGTATTATCTTGTTGGAAAATATATACGCCTTTGAATAGTCTGTTAAAAAAAAAAAAAATCAATTGACTATAATGTTATTGGCACTTGGAATCACTAAACCCGTTATTCGTACAGTGATCATCCTGCAAAGAATTAAGTTAAACTGTATCTAATTTCTTGTCGAACACGATTTGTACTTACAAAGTTAAAAAGAGCCATTTTTTATCTCAGAGACACAGTGTTCAAAAACACAACTTCCACAAAAACCCAAGCCCAACAATTTTTTAAAACAAACTCCGACAGAACTTTAAAGCCTTATTCTGGACTTTTAGAGAAGGGGGAGATAAGGTACTGAGGGAGCACAGCGTTGCTCCATCTTTGACCAGAAAACACTAGAAGAAAGTAAAAAGTCATTTTTTTCAAAAGCGACTAATAAAAGCTTACACAGTTATTCTTTCCATGCAATCATATAAAATACTACATTTCTGTTTTCCTGTTAGGCTATATTGGATATTTACAAGTTTTTTTTTTTATCATACAGTAAATCTGTACAAGACCAGTCCGCTTTGACACACCTTCGAAAGAGTCTCTCCATGGTGATAAGGTGTTCTGGTAAGGAGTTTTGTCAGGTTTCCATGGAGACCGAAGCTCCAAAACAGCTCCGCGACTGCTAAGGGAAAGGGGGATTCTAGTCCATCTTGTTGCCATGGTGACACTACTTCCTCGTGAGCTCAAAGGCTTTCCTCTTTCCTATGATTCCTTTCATTCAGATGGAAAAAAGGAGGGCAACAATTTGGGGGAAAGGAAGCTTGTGTCAGCCATATAACCAAAATAAATCCTTGTATCGATCCTTTAGACTTCAAGTTTTGGTGACGCCCCTCCCCAGGTTTCTGATTGGACGCATCTTTCCCCAGACCTTACTGTGGCTGGCTGCTGACACTGTCAGTCCTGTGTGAGGAGGGGGCTTTCTGCTGTTTCTGGGGCTGGGGTTTCAGCTGCTGCTGGTGCCTCTGATGGTGAGATTGCTGCTGTTGTTGCTGTTGCCTTTGCTGCTGCTGCTGCTGTTGCTGTGGTTGCTGTTGTTGGTGCGTGGCCTGGGTGAAAGTGCCCTGTTGTTGGAGTGGGAAAGCTGCCTGCAGGATCAGCTGAGTGGATTGGTTGCCATGGAGGAGACGAGTGCCCTAAAAGAGGCATAATGCAAAATTATAACTAGCTAAACATTGTGTGGTCTTCATTTTCATCCATTAACGTCAATATATAGCCATTCCCTTTCCATTTTAGCAAATACTCTTCAAGGAAACTCCAGTGAAAAATTAATTTTTAGTGTTGGTGCAGCACAAACCATGGGAGTGTCATGACAAAGTGCATTGCTAGGCTTAGATCTTCATGAATCCATGATATTTGCTGCCCTCTGATGTTACCTGCAGGAACTGCTGCTGTTGCTGCTGCCCCTGCTGGCCAGTCTGAGCCACTACAGCTGTCTGGTTTTGGGCGTCAGGCTGAGCTTGCTGCGGCTGGGCCGGTTGCAGGGTCAGGGTCTGCGTCTGCCCCGCCTGCTGACAGAACAGTTAACAGTTAACCGGGAACTAAAAGGGAAATTATACTCAAAAATAAGTGAGGTAAAACACAAATGAAGAATGATCTCTGTAGGAATAATAACAGTAGGATATCTAATGTTGTCAGACCAGAATGAATGAACGCTACTAGGTTGGTATTTCTTCTTTTTCCTATATGGCTTTCTCTTACCAGTTATCTTTATCAACATCAGAATCAAATACAAAAAAAACTCACTTGACTTTGTGTGCCAAAGGAATATTTGCTGAGCATGCAAACCAATTTTCCCCAGCAATGCCATGCTTGATATTAATTACACACTTCTGTACCCGCAGGCTGCCTGGTAAAAGCACTGGTGCTGAGCAGCAGAGGTTTAGGTGTCTCACACATGGGCAGACTGAATGTGGACATTTGACCAGCCCTACTCAGAATGGTATTCATCCCTTTCATTAGTTTACTCTATGACTCATAGGGTGTTTCCTTACCTGTTGCCCTCCGAAGGGATTGTATGCAGTAACCACCTGTCCCATGAACATGGAAGTGGGCACCATGACTGCGCCACATGCCATTGGAGCGGTAACCAGCTTAGTTACCAGCTGCTGCCCTGCTGGGAACCTGGAGAGAGGAAAATGGAGAAGGAGGTTAAAAGAAAAATGAGAATTAAGTAGTGTCTTTTAAGGGCTTAACAGTGTGATTTCTGAATGTTAAGAAGCAGTGATATGCTCAAATAGAGCGGGCAGTTATGTTTGTCTGTGTGCCCTCTAATCTCTCACGCATCGTATGTGAGTGTCAGGGTTGTCTGTAGCCTCCTTACCGGATCTGTCGGTCCTGTGTGAAGGTGGCCACTGTTGTGCCTTGCTGTGTGTTGGTCTGCGGCAGGCTGGTGCTGATCTGCAGCAGGTTGGGCTGTCCAGGCTGAGAAATCATCATGGTGTTGTAGAGCGGCGCAGATACCGAGCCCTGGGACTGGGGCTGAGCCTGGGGCGGCGGCTGCTGGGGCTGCCGTTGGGGCTGAACAGAGAGAACAGTGGCGTGAATTACTTCAAATGAACAGGGCAGACAGAAAAGAGTAGAGCAGGAGATAGGCGGGTCATGTAACACGCGCATTGTTTCCATAGCAACTAGCTGCAGTGGCTGCCATTATCAGCATGTGTCCATCAGTTATCAGAAACTCCATAAAACAGCAAATGTGCTTAACAGGGCTTAAAATAATTTCAACAAATCACAAACCCATGGGAGACTAAACAGAAATAATAACAGAACAGAATAAAACAGAAAGCAGCTTCCAGCTATGACCTAAACAGAGTGACTCCAGTGACACCACAGGACTGAGGCCGAAAGCAGGCTACAACCTGAGACCCTTATAAATAAAACCGTTTCAAATGGCAAAAGATGTGTGATGAACCAGTTTAAAAAGCTACATTAATAGGGTAAATATTGACCATAACAGTCAACGTCCTATTGCTTTTTTCAGTAGGTTCTTGACTGAGGTGTAGACAGAAAACATGGTACAATACCAGACAATATGGACTTTACCTTCATGGAACTTATTACCCAAAGTTTTGTTAACATCTCTCATCTAACATCTCTAATTATTAAGGTTAATTATTAGGATATGTATGACACCCGCTTGAACCACTGGACTCCTCTTTGTAAAGCTCACATGAATGTATACCATGGCCATCTTCAGTAAATAAGTTGTTGGAGTGTAATCATAATATTGTTTGTTCATGTTCAGGCCCAACAAGTTTTCCTGAGCAAAGCTAGTGCTGAGACACTGGGATCACTGAGAGATGAGTGTCAGGTCTTTCACACATGACTACACTCACAGCCTTCGGCTCTTCATGTCATCTGAATGCAGGCTGTTACTGAACAACAGTACTTGTTTTGTGGAGTTTGAGAATTCTCCAAAAAAATGTGACCAGTAGTGTCAAATGTTCAATTCACACAGATATACTTTATCTGAGGATCTGCAAAATATGAAACAGGTGGACGGTCCCACCTGTGTGAGGGTGTTGGTCTGCTGCTGCAGGGTCTGCTGAGGGGGCGGGGCTTGCTGCTGGATGGTGAGCTGCTGAGCTCCGGAATGGACGGGGTTTATGGCTGTCTGCTGGACCTGGCTGGTCAGAGTCGTCGCCTGCTGGACCGACCCCACCTGAGGGAGCTGGACGTTCATCGCGGTACTCGGCTGCTGCAAGAACATCTGTCGGCCACAGAGACAGCAACTGTCAGGCCAGTGGTCTGTGTGCCCATGTTTACAGCCCATGCAGTAATGATTGTATGTGCATCCCCAGAGTCCCTAGCCTGGATACTAGTCTTCCTCACCAAATTGTTTTACACTGGCCATAGTCCCTGATTGGTCTGGAAAAGACAGTGAATGGGAGGAAGGCCAGACTTACTCACAACAATTTCTTTTCACTGTGATCTTTCCAGGCGACAATGTAAGGGGGCTCTGTCAATCACTGTCATGTCAACTGCAGAGAGCTTAAGGAACTGTATGCATGATTTTAACTGGTCATTCTTGGGCTGAGGTCAGAGAACGCCAGACAGAGACAGAAAACGTCAGGAAAAGACAAGCCAAGATAAGTTAATGTTTTTCAAAAGAAGAGGAAAGGTAGAACATGTGCTGGTTAAACAAGTGAAATGCAAAGACCGCTGTGTGATGGTGAGCTGACCAGATGGACACTGAAGTGTGAGCTTGGACTGACACTTGACTTGGCTGACAGATTCATGTTTAAACGCCTGCAAGCTACAGCTAAACGCTCCATTGTTTCCAAATGTAAAATGGCTTTCAAATGGCTTTTCAAAGTGTGTTGTGCTTTTCTAGAGTCATTATAATGTTGGACCAGTCCTAACAAAATGTCTTTTGTCTTGTGTCTTTGGTTTGTCTGTTCAACATTAAATATATATAAATGATGGCCCTCCCTTTTTTTCAATAACTAAAAAAAGAAAAAGAAAAAGAAAAAATAAAGAAAAGAAAAAGTTCATTTGAGGCCTAAGGCCTTGCCTACTTCTGTTTGCATGATCACTGATCATGATCATGACTGGACCAAAATATTCACGTGCAGTTGGAAAAAAATAAAACAGGTATAATATTTTCAAAATATACATACAGCTTCCCCTAACTTTAAGTAAAGTAATAATTATGTGATTTACCTGTGTTATATCATGTGTTAAAGTCAATAAAAATTAATTGTGAACTGAGAAGTGAGTTTTATTACAGTAGTAACCTAATGGGTGTGTGGGTGGGGGGGTCATTCAGACTGGGGGAAGTTTTCATATCTAACTAACAAAAGAAAGTTACTACTAGGCTGTAATAATAAGATGAGATAGTGAAATATATACATAAGCACAAACACTGATTAAATGTGGTAAGTAGTGATGAGAACATGTCCTACCTGTATTCCCTGTCCCTGGACTCTCTGCAGCTGCTCCTGGATGTGTCTCAGCTCCTCCTGCTGCCGCTGGATGTTGGCCTGGATCATCCTCGTCCTCTGCTCCAGCTGCTCCTTCAGGTGCTGCATGGCCGAGAACTCCATCACAGGCTGTTTGGTAAGAAAATAAAAGGTCAGTCCAAAGCTTCACTTTGGTGTAACATTTTTTAATACTCATCTGTCTCTCTGAACCGTCAACTACCAACTTCTAAGACATAAAACTATAGTAAATCTACTGGAAAAATATTTAAAGGATATATTATCTTGTGTTGTGGTATCACTTTTTGAAATGGTAATGATCATGTCTTTTTTCAAAATAAATTGAGTTGAAAATGGTCCAAATGCCAAGAGTAAATTCAAAGGCAGGCAAGGATGGTGGTTAATGGCAGTCATACCAGGTAATAAAAAGGTTGTGCAAAAGTGAAATGTTACATTAAAATCCATCTGCACAGATGAACAATGATTCTATTTTTCCTTCCAAAACATAACAGCTCATACTCATAAAACAGCGAAGCACGGAAATGGCAGTGATCCATTGAAGTAAGCAGAGCTGCCTCTGAAGAGCTGCCTCTAACTAACACCTCAACAAGTCAGTAACACTTACCTCCTGAAGTGCGCGGATAGAAACTATGTTTACAACAGAATAAAATGAATAAGACTTCAGTTCCTTTAACAAAGCTTTGACTGTGATGCTGAAATCACTAGAAGGTGGGCTTTAACCCTTATGTGAAGCCTTGTAGAAGTTTGTGTTGGCGTTTTCCAATAATTAGTTTAGCAAACACACAAATAGAACACACAAGTCCAGCGCCACAATATTGAAATCTCACCTCAACATTTGTTTGTAGTTGTGGTTGCTGTTGTTGTTGTTGTTGTTGCTGCTGCTGCTGCTGCTGTTGGTTGATCATGCCTGGAGTTACGCTTTGGCCTGTGGTCTGTGAGCTCATAGACTATAAATATGGAGAGGAAAAGAATTAAGTGAGTGATGGAGAATTACGGGTACTGTAGTGCATGACTGTTTTATTGCATTTCCTTGACCACATCGTGTTAAAGCATCAAATGAAGAAACCTCCATGTCTGTGTCACTCAAATGGCAGTTAAAAATAGGTCATTTGAAGACCAGTCAAAACAGGAGGTTGTGGTTTTCTAGGAGCTGCAATTCCGGTCCGTCAAGTCTCACCTGACTGCTGATGGATGAGCGCCGCTGTGATGTCATCTCCACGGTGGACGCCAGTGACTGCCGGGGGGGTGTGGCCGTGTCCATATGTAGCTTAGAGGCGGTTGCTATAAAGCAGTTAAAAAAAAATCTGGGTCAGATATTTATTTGTGCAGTCACGGAAATAGAAATATAATGAGTCATAATCGTATTAATTCCTGACTGACAATAACATATCAATTTCATACAAGGCTCAGTCATCCCATTCAGCTGCGGTATTGATGTAACACTGTAGTATGAGTATGCATATACATACAAGTGTCTGTGTTGTGTTTGTGCATGCGTGTGTGTCCTCACAAGTGCAAGTGATGTCGGAGACATGAGATGAGGACTTGCGGGAGCTGCGCGAGGAGGTTGAGGGCGTTCGGCTGTGGTCAAAGCGCTCCAGCGCCTCCTTCAGGCTGGACGTATTCAGTTGGGACTCCGAACCAGAGTCCTGGCTCTGAAAACACACAAGTGCAGGAAAAAAGTGACGCTTCCTGGTTGACCTTTTAGACTGATATATGTGAAAGTGACAGGACAAACAGGCAAGTGAGATGAGGATAAAAGAGAGCAAAAACCATGAATCTGATTTGAATCCAAAATGACACAAGTAGTCTGTATTTGACGTGGCCTGACATACTTCCAGCATATATATATAAATTAATAGCTGATTTAAGATGATTAACCTAAATAGTTCATTCATCAACAAATGCAACTGTTCCAAAAGAGAAAAACTGGATTAAGGTGATTCAGAGATTACCATCCTAATATTCTCACATCTGTTGGTGAATTCCATGCATAGTTTGAGTTATAATGCAGAACTACAGTATCTGCTGCACTCTTCTTGATGAAATCATTGACTAAAAGCAGAGCTCCATTAGTTTTGATAAGGTCAGAGGACGTCAGTGATTGGCAGAGATTTCTAGACAGTGCAACAAATAAGACATGTCAATAGGCAGCAGGGACTCATTGAGAGAAGTAGATAGATAATAGATGGGGAAGGATGCTATTTCTAGACTGCCAACTGCATAAGTCTCAAAGTACCATAGCACTACTGGCACTTAAGTGTGTGCATTTTCTTTGTTTACTGGCACTGCATATTTGTATAAACAAATGAGTGCGTAGTGTAAAACCATAGTTTTACATAGTGTTTCCTCTGAATGCATTTAGCAGGAGTGCACCACCACAACAAAGAAATTACCACCTCTGCAAGAGAAAATGTGAAATTAAAATAAACATTGCAATTTAGTCTTACTGTGCATGTTTTAGAAGCAATAATTATATTATAATTAAACACATTTTTATCAGTTCGACCTCAACTTGAAACATAATTAAGACCCAAAGAGCTACAGATATGGGACAAACTTAGAATTACTGCCCATAGCACCACAGCTGCATAAACTTACAGAGGAAACACTGGTCAAAGCTTTCTTGCAGTGATTTCTTACCTTGTCCACAGTGACCTCTGGTGTCGACTCTTCAATGCCCAGCTCTCTGCGCTGTTCTGCCCTCACCTCTGCATAGCTGGAGATGAGAGAGAAAATGTTTTCGAGGAGCCAAATAATGACTTGGATCAACAGAAGTGGATTAGAGAGGCCACTGGTTATCACAAACTGCTGATCTAAAAAATGATCAGTGTGTGAGGAAACTCTGAGGTGTGTATCAGCAAAAGATACAGAAAAAGAGAGAGCTAAGAGAAAATATTGGGTTGGCAGTACCTGACAACAGTGTGTGTACAGACAATAAACTCAGGCCGGGAGTTCCACTGGTGGTAGGTGATGTAGTAGTGCGTCTGGAGCCAGATCCACTGTTGACCCTTAGTCAGGAAACGATAGTAGCATGACTTCCCTTTCCCATACTGCATCACTGCATGGGACAACAGAGGCAGACAAGCAGAGCAGAGCGGTTATGAACAAAAAGCAGAAAGGGGAGATTTTACAAGCAATATTTCTAAGTTAATGTGTGTGAATGTGTGTGCCTGAATGGCCCTCACAGTGTTCGTGACACTTGGCTAACGTCTCCAGGTCGTCCACGTGGTAATAGTCGTACCCTGATGTTCCCAGCACCTCAAAAGGCAGGTAGCCTATGATTGGTGGAGCTCTGAAAGGAGGACATGGAATGATTATTTCATCACACTGACAAAAAAAAAAAAATCAAAGATAATCTTCATACAGAGGTGGAGCGGTCACAATAAAATGTCTGTGTGTGTGTGTGCTTACCTGTGGTCCAAGAAGAGGAACTTCCACTCTAGACTGTGTCTCGAGGTGAACTCTTCATTGGGCTCCTCCACTGTACACATCTCCTATGAACATGATAAAAAAACACAATACATATTTAAGGTCATTCACAGAGATACAGAGATATTTTAAAGAAAAAGAGCTGGCTGTAGCGAGGAGGAGTCTGGAGATTAATTATCAACTTTATGGAATTCATTATGTCAGAGGAATAAAATAGGCATGCATTTCATTATAGATTTTCTTTTCTTTAATAAAATAACGAATAAAACTAATGCAGTAAAAAAATGGAATCCACAAATGCAACAAATCATCTGAAACACATTTTCAGCCCAAAGTTTGCTCCACTACGATTCTTGCCCTTGACAACAATTTGTTAAATTTAAATGGCTGGTGAACTGCTGGCATATATATGGCGTATTAAGTCCCATGCGTAATAGGTATCCATCCTCTCCAGATGGCCATCCATCCAAAGCTGCAGCGCCCTGGAAAGCTGCCAAATTAAAAGGTGATTGGTGTTGCGCTAAGATTACACTTGGTCCTTGGGGCTCTTATCGTAATGCCTTCATTTTTTACCAAAATAGCAGCATCTCGCCTTGTGCTCCCTCATTTAAATATACCTCCAATTTTAGTGTGCCACCCCTTGCACCTTTTGCACCAAGCCCAGTGCGCAAGAATGAAAATACCACATAAACAAAGTGCATTTCCATGACATCAAAATAGCAATTTGTCACGTCAACTGTGTTAAAGGGATACTATCTTGTAAGAGTATTCTGTTATGAAGGCATGTGTTTTTATGTGTTAGCTGGATTTAGCAACAGCAGAGTAAATAATAAATAGCATGATTATTTAATGGCTGGGTGTGATTTTACTCATGTGTCTCTGCACAGTACCTTGATAAACTGAGGCTTGGCCAGCCGGACAGTGGCCACAAAGCAGACTTGGTCATCGAAGGCCGGCTGTAGCGACCGCTGCAACACCCCTGCCAGACCGTTTCTCGCCACGTTGGGAACTACACAGCAGAGAACAGGATAGAAATGATGTGATGTTTGGCAGTTCAGTTCTTAAAATTGCATTTTAAGGCACTTTGGAAAAAGAGTTCTGGTCTTTCGTTCTGATTGTCTGAGTCACATTCAAAACCACTGTTACATACCCAATACACAAAGCTATTGCAGCGTAACGGTCGACTGAAATAATAGTGCAGTAACTGAAAATGACAACTCATATCACTACTTATGTGTTATGAAGAAACCACATCGTTCAGTTACTGTTCAAAGACTGACTCAACATACAGAGCTTTCAGTTGCACTTTTGTGGCTAACAACACCTCTTAGCTGTTCCAAAATAGTCCCTGCTGACACTGGTATTAATGAACATTATTATCCAAGTGACGCACCATTGTTGAGAGACTTGAAGTTGCCAATGAATTTAACATATTCGTAGACAGGGGGCTCCTTGGGGTCAATGGCTCCTCGCAGCATGTGACAGCAGAACTCCATTTGGTTCTTAGCTGAAAAAGAAAAAAAAAATAAAAACATCCTTTACTACAGGATATAAATACTGTATATATTCGTCCTGCAAAAAAACATGACTGACAGTTGAAACTCTTAAATGAGCAGAAAACGTTTGATGATCCTGAAATGGTACCAAGCCAAACATCAGATAATGCACTGTAAATGTCTAAAACGCAAGGACATCAATTACAAAATAAAACCTTATTTTTAGATTTAGAAAAAAAATGACTTTTGTGAAATATGATGCCTCTGCAGGACACTACAGTTATCCTTGGTCAGCTGTACTACCCTGATAAGACAGCTCAGAGCGAGACCTGCTTTATATCCACTGCATTGTTTACTAGCAGAAGGAAGATAAATACAACGGTAACTGCACTAATCTAACTGATTATGTTTGGGCGCTAGGTGAACACACACCAGTATGGCATGATACAACTTTTGACAAAAATGTCTAATTGTATTTTGGTGGCCATTTTTATGAATGCAAAAAACCATTCAGTAGCTCCAAGCTGTGCATCTTGGCAATTCTGAACTGAATGTTGTTGAATTGAATGTTACAATCTGTATGCGTCATTGAGTTAGGATTTGCATCATTTTTTCGTAAGGTATGGCCTATCAGCGTTGCAAACAAACACACAAAATGACTGGATGGCGTCTAATACAGCAGCCACTGTGGTGTAGTATGATTTGGTGGTACTAACTTTTCAGGTAATCGGAGCCGAGGCTCCCTGGGTCGGTGGGGTGAGTGGACAGAGCCTTGTACACGTCGGAGTGTTCCCCAAGTGGCAGAAAATTTAACAGGTTCTGGTCCACCAAGTCCGCCTGGGGAACACACACACACACACACACACACACACACACACACACAACCATGGACACATACAAACACAGACAGACAGACAGACAGACAGACAGACAGATGCATCCACTAATGAGCAATCATGACATTACCTTTGATCCTGTCAAAACTTGTTCAGGAGCACAACAGATGACTAATCAATGCCTGTCTAAGCCAAAATTCACTACTACTAACCGGTAGATGCTCTAGTAGTGAGGTCACACTCTCCGAGACATAGAGGATGTTGCCATCGGTCATTATTGCTAGGAAAAACCCATCCAGAGCCTGAGAACACAAGACAAGACACCAAGGCACAGTTAAATGTTGGTCTCTAGCAATAGAACAAGTATAACTTGCAGCCTGGCATTAGCTTCATTTTTTGTAAAAATTAGGAGATATTTAAAAAGTTGGTTCAACAGAAAATAAAAATGGAGTCAAAAATATTTTAAAGACACAGCTTTTTGACTTATTTAAATCAAATTTTAATCCAACTGGATGGACTAAAGTGGATCAGAATGAATTAAAACAGTAGTCATGGAAAACATAACACAACAGTAATAAATCAGCGGACACGGCACGTGTTGTCACCTGACAGACAAGGAAACAAAGTAAAAGGTGAGATTCCTGACCTCCAGCATGAGCTGGGTGAACTCCTCATTACTGAGAAACGGAGGCTTCCAGTCCTGCCTGATTTCACTGGACTCCGACTGGGCTGCGATTTCTGATGGAAGACAGGAATGAAAGCATGTGAAATTCAATTTTAGTGTCATTCCACCTGACAAGAGTGCACAGTATGGGGGTTAAAAAAACAAACAAAAAAACAAACAAAAAAAAAACACAAAAATGTCACAGAGCATTCCAACACAAGCATAAACTTTCTGGAATGCTTCGGTGTAAACATGCCTAAAGAGACAAGAACGCAATGATAATACAAGGCACATTCACACAAAACACACGACTGTGCAACACGACAACAACCAGTGGAAACGCAATTCAATTCATGCATTTCAACATGACACAGCTTCAGTATTTAGTAGTAATCAGCAGTGATTACAAGACGCGTGGGAGTGCAGGAAGTAATTCTAAATTGACTAGGGTGTGGACTTGAAGTATTACAGTATTAATAGTATCCAAGATAAGGGAATAAAGTCACAAAGTCAGTAGGTCATTCAAGTATGGCTAAGAGTCACAGATAAGAAAGTGATTGACTAAGTTAAAGTCTGTATATCATTTGTAACTGTCACACTCATAAACAAGAGCAATAAAAACAGGAAGTGCCTGCTCCCTTTTATGGGCTGTAGTGACAAGTAAACAAGCACAGACCTACATACATGGCAAACCTACAAAAGAAGTGTTCACCCTGTCAAACACATAATGTAAACACAGGAAGTGAGGTGAGGAGGATGCCAGGTGCTGACCTTTGTGTTTGCACAGGAAGTCGATGCTTTTCTGCAGGATGGTGGACTTGTCCATCTTCCTGGTGTTGCCTGGCAACATCGTGCCGAGTTCCTTGATGAGGACATTGAACTGGTCTCTCCGTTTCTTCTCGGACTTGTTACGGGACACTCTATGATTCAAATCACAGTATAATTTCATTCATTATGAGCCTTCCTCCTTCTGCAGTTTGTCCAGACACTGTCTTGACATTTCACAGAGCAAAACGCCAACACTGAACGTGTCATGTGACTCTGCAAACAATGCACAATGTACTGACCGTTTGGACAGCATGACTGGTGCGTATAACATGTGATAAGAGTCCAGCAGTCTGAAGAGTTTCCACACTGATTGTCAAGCATGTCTGTTGGTTAATTTAACAGGAGTAAAGTCTGGGCAAGAGTCAATCCCTGCCACACCTTATCAATTTGTAGGTGGCTTAGTGACCCTTTGTAGCACATATAATGTAATTAGCATCAGTCCACTGTTCATCTATATATATATAGCTCACCGTTTTGCTTTGTCCTTTTCATCCTCTTCCATCAACCCATCAAAGATGCTACAATCATCCCTATGAAAGGAGAGAGAGAGAGAGACAAATGTTTATAGACTTTTCCCAGCTCACCGCATGTGTGTGTGTGTGTGTCTGTGGCTAAACGTTTGTTGACAGCTTGAAAGCAGATATGCATTGTTAATAATAGCTAATGACGGTGTGTGGCTAATGAAAGAATTCCTACATGCCAGAAGCTGATTTATTTTTGGGAAACACACACAAAAAAAGGAGAGTGAAACAGGGAGAGAGAAGGAATGTGTTGTGCTTGGCAGAAAGGTTACGAGTACATTAATGACACAGGGCGTGTCCTTAGGGTTATGTACCTAGTTTCGGCTAATACAGGTTTGTGAGGCTCATATTCTGTGTTGACATTCTTAAATTAGACTATTTCCATTTCTAAAAATATACAAGATATCAGTGAGTTTCAGTGCGCACGTGTCTATACATATATACTGAGTGTATATACTTGATAGTGTGTGTGTGTGTGTGTGTATGCTGTGGCGCACCCTATGCTAGATGTCATGGTGGCTGTTGATCAGGGCTGTAGCTGCAGTGACTGGCTCTTTAGGCGTGAGGTAGGCATTTGGAAGCACACCTGGAGAGAGACGGAGAAGAAACATCACCATATTTGTCACTTTCACTCTCATTCACAAATGTATGCATACACTCACTCTCTCACTCACTCACAAACACACACATCCTGACAGGATAAGTGATCCAGTTTCAGTAACAAAATGTTGCTTCTTGTGATAAAAACTGTATGCATGGGCAACTGGGAATATGCAGGCATATTTAATGTTATTGATGCACTTTTTTGATCAGTATTTCATAGTACAACATCAGTCAGAATTACCTCCATTCCCATGGGGTTCAGATGACTGATGCTCTATGGTAATTTCTTACAGCACCGCAGTACACTACTGCCAATATTTTACTCATGATTATAAGAAATTCTGAATCATAACAAAGACATCTCAGCAGATGTAGAAAAAGACCATGTTGTTTGTTAAAGAAATACAGGTCAAAATTGTTACAATACATTATAAGTTATAAATAGGCCTTTTAAAATTAAAAAATGTTAACAGAAAAATAGGTTGCATGGCAAAACCATTTTCAGCCTTTTAACTATTTTTAGCTAGTTTAGCTTAACTATTATTAAGCTACTTTGAGTTCAGCACAGCTGTGAATGTGTGTGTGTGTTTTTGTGTGATTGCTTCTCACCCCACTGCAGCGTATGTGCGTGGTCAGTTGGAGGTCTCCTCTCAGGGATCGTAGAATGGATTTGGGGTCAAAGCTGACTCTATGGTCAAAAATGACTTTGAGGTCATTGGGGTTGTGAAATGGCACCAGATCATGGGCAGAACATGGTGATCACATCAACCTGCAGGAGAAGCCAGAGCAGGAAACTGGGGTCATCAGGGGTCGTGAGATCATCCAGAGGGCAATTTTTGGCGATTTTCCACTCAGAGTTTAATTCTTATGGGATCAATGGGAAAAATCCTTGACTGTTTTAATGAGAAACCAAATAGACTGTAATTCCCATTATTGTACAGACATTTAAAATGTCTAGTAAAGGAAAAACTTCTAATATATAAAGTATACCTGACAGGGGCTGCTATACTTATAATAAATAAATAAATAAATAAATAAAATAAAGAATTCTTGCCAAGAGTAATTACAGACATTTTCTACTCATTTTGCTGTTTTAAAATGTCCTCACTCTCATATACAGATGATAAAATTTATAAGTCAACATGAACTACAGCAGACCTCAATATGACCAAGGCATTCAAATGTTATTTCACAGGTTACAGGCCATTGTGGCAGGTGACCATTATATATTCATCCTATTTGGTCATTTCAGACCCTTTAACCTAAAATTTAAATCTGTCTCCCAGAAATACTATTGGTGCTTGTTTTGCTACCACAAATTCTATGGAGTAATAATAACAACAATAGAATAAATCCTGCAATTCAAGTTCAATGAGCTGAAATACCTTAAAGAAAGAATAATACACATCAGTGGAGTGGAGACAATCTCTTAATTATTAGGTGTACATTCGTATTACTTCAGAAAGGCGGTGGCAATGTAATGCCAACTTACTAATTTGTAGCTTGTTTTGTATGCAAGGTGAGGTCTCTTGAGGTCCTTCTATCCCTTTAAGGAACTGAGAAATTTAACTTCACCAGAGCGTCACACCTGTAATACAAAAACCAAGACTCATTTACACATACTAAGCACTAAATTCACCATATATGCAGTGCATTCAAATTCACCGAGGCGCTGACCTGCAGTCAGGGGTTAATACGCAAATATGGTCGCCCGTGAACTGAAAACTTTAACACTCATTTGATTATATTTTGTTACAAAGACCTCATTTGGGGATTTTGTTGGTAGGTATGACTTGGTATGGAATTATATTACTATGTGTATTTTAAGCAGGAAGTGGGTATGGTAAAAACCTATGAACAAAATTATCACCCTGGTACATTCTGAAATTGTGCTTATTTCTAGTGAATGAAGCAGTTGTGAAATTATTTGGCTGAACCCTCACAAGGACCCCAGGTGGTCGCTGGAAATCACCACTTGCCTCACCTAACGTTACAGTAATTCATTCCTAGTCACTAGTGGCCAGTAATTGTAGCCACATCACATTATGCTCTTTCATTTACCCACTCTTTCTAACCTACAGCTTCGCCAATGAAAGCATCATAAATTGTGGCATTTGCAATAATGTCCCAGTAGTGACCATGTAACGCAGCCAGCCAACACAGCCAAAGATAAGCACAGTAAAATGCTTAATATATATGCCTGTTTAAGCCACAGGTGTTCGTTATACAACCAACAGACAGCAAACCATATAGCTAGCTAGCAAGCTAACTAAGCTTGCTACCGAGAAAAAACTGCCCGTGTAACTCAAAGATTTAGTGATCTTACTGGCCCCGTTTCCTTCCGCAATACTCTCAAATATTGAATGACACAGTTAAGGTACGTAAAGCGTGTCGTATTTGTGAAAAACACGAGGAATATCAGTCACCATTGACAAGCTGGCACCCAGCCTCAAGCTGTCACGCAACAACTGACATTGAACACAAATAATCTCTAAAATGTTACCGTTGGTCATCAAACGCCACGAGAAAAACTGTTTCTGAACATCGGCACGGAGACTGATCCTTGCACAAACCGAACAGAATGTGGAAAAAAACACGTCGGTCGCATTAAAATATGTTAAACCAGCGATGGTCGAAACATTTTCGCGGCAGATGTATGTACACACACATACACACACACAGTCATGCACACTCACACTCACACACACACACACACAGGCATACATTCACACGCTCGCCCACTCGTACACATAGACACTGGCTGCTCTGAATGTGGGTCACTGGGCCTTGCTCTCCCTCAAGCGTGCGGAAACAGTCCCGAAGCCTCCTCTGCAGTCCGACCGCTTCCGCACGCTAAAAACAACGTTTACCAGCCACAACTGCCATGCTTCTTCACAATCAATAACCGCTATTGGCAACGGATAGATATTAAATACCCTTACCTTCCCGTATAATCGATTGCAGGCTCCGTGTTTTGCTTATTTAGACGTTGCATCGGGTGGTGGGGGACAGGACTCCGGGTTGGGGAGAAAAACAGGAGGCCTACTTCATATACAGTCATGCGCAATGGAGACAGTAGGGCGCACTATTTTGCAAGTACAGTAGCAGCGAGAAAAAAATAGAAGATCGCTGAGTGATCTTTCTGAAGGGGAATGACAATGTGTGTTTGTGGCATTTCAAGCTAGAAGTGTCATCGTTTCAAGTGCCCCCTACTCCTCTGTTTTTGATGGAGGATGAAAGGTTAAAGTAACGATCTGTGGTAATGATTCTGTGTTTTGACAGCAAATGAATTGCTATAAAAGAGAATGCGCCGAAAATAGCCAAACCGGAATTCAGCTTGTAAATCTAAGGCTTTTTTCTACGAAGTCTAGTACAATTTTGCTTTCGTTTTAAAACGTAAATTCCGATTTGTGTTCTTTCAAACACATTTCCGTATCTTTTTTGGTTTTGTTTATACCATGTAATATAGTCTTATGCTTTGTCAACAAAACCACAATCTCACGATCAATCTGATTTAGTAGTCTCACACATTACCGGGTGTGGGCATCAGGAATGCACTGTTAAGGTTTTGTTGAATGGGGTTGTGAATTTGACATTGGAATGTCGCCAAGCGGGTGCAGTAGCACTGGGATGGCCCTACCGGAGAGCAAGGGGGTTTCCCTGTTATCGACATCCAATCACAGGCTGTACAGGCCGTGACGTTGTAGGTATACTGTGCTGAGGTTCCCCTCTCTGAGAGTTCATAGCATATAGCCTATTTTGACCTCTCTTTGCATGGAACATGCAAATAATGTCGAATTTTATGCAAACATTTACCTCTGTCTCCTTTATCCACACAGTGCTATCTCTTTATCCTGGAGATGAAGCTATATTGCTTTATTGGAAGGGGGAGGGGTAGAGAGTATTTCCAAAACTATGACTTAACTGTTAACAGTTAAAATACTCTCTCATTGCGGATACATTAAAAAAATATGGATGCTCCAACACCATTATCTAAATGCCGTTTACTTATAAGTGTCAGCTGATCCAATTCATTACTTTTACTGAACAGGGCAGGTTTGTTTGGGGACATTGCACCAAAATAAGATAAAATCCTTCTCCCCAACATTTAAGAAACACAGGCTTCTGTGTGCCAAAAAATGCAGAAGATCTTAACAGTTTGCTTTTATCTCCCATATGTTTCTTGTGGTTTTCGGTATCAGACATTAGTCTTGGGTGCACTCCCTGAAACCTTTACTTCACTTTTGATCAATAAGGATCATACCACTGTTGATGAAAATGGTGAAAATATCAAAACCTCAAACCTCATTAGTCATACTACACTTTGTCATTCAAGGCAGTTCAGGGAGATTCCATCCTTTAGGTGATCACCCCTATCAGCTTCCCCTTTTTAAATCTTAGCTTTCCCAGGAAATAATAGAACTATGGTTTATTTGCATGAGCCAGCATATAGTATCTACACCATATGTTGCCCCTTACCTTATCTTAACTTTCTTACCTTTCTTTGCTATATTCCAGCTCCCATACTGTGCTTTTCCTACCCTTTCCAGGATGCACCCAAAAAAGTGTGACGGTGGCTGTCTGGGCATTATCAAACACATTTTGGACATAATCCTCAGGAACTTGATAGTCAGACAGGAAAGCTTCCATCAAGTCACAGATAGAGATGTTGAGTCAGGCGAGTGATGGAGAAAGACAGAAACAGACCATCATCTAATTATTTTTGTATTACAGAGAAATGCATTTGCACCTCCAAGTTCATATTTAATGTAAAGCCTATCCTATTTCCGGATTTCTTTTTCCAAAGACTTTTTTATCAGGTGTTTTTAAACATGACAGTTCTGCAGCTATTAGTTTTAATGAACATGTTTTCCTGTGTGAGACCAAATTTAACCACTGTAGGTCACTCGCTGGGACATTGATGCTCTAACTTGAACTTGTGGTTGCATAAACGGGGCCATGGCCAATCTACCTTACCTGTTAAGAAACTGGAAGAGCTTATCAGACCACTGGTCTTTTTAGACTGCATTTTCTCATCCCAAAGATGTTTGTGGCCCAGTGTAAGCTAATCTTATTTTCTACATAGCACAAAGAGTAATTGTATGCACTGTTCATTATCTTTTTGACTTTCTACCTCCAGAAACCACTTTTCATTATTAAAAAAAAGCTCTCTCCCAGTTCACCTCCTCATAACAACAGCTACCATCATTAATATTTGTCTTCCGCTCCCTTCTCTTTCATATCCACCTTTCCAATTTTCCTCCTCTTTGGAAAAATTAAACCTCTGACACCTCTCTAAATCTTTTTCATAATCCTTCCTCCCAATGCACTTGCCTCCTCTCTTCTCTTTTTCTCCCTGTCATCATTTTTCAACATCTTAGCCCTCTTGGTGTTTGGTGACATTCTTCTTCATCAGCACTCTCCCTCTTTACTCCTCTGTTATCTCTCTGTCCCCCTCTCCTCCTTTTCTGCACAATATATATCCTTCCTTCCTAAATTCCTCCCCATCCCCCCCTTTTTCATGTTCACCTTATCATTTCTCCTTTCTAAAGGCCTTTTACATTTTCTTCCTCTCATTCATCCATTTCTTCCTCTTTTGTTTCCTCAGCCCTTCACAGCTCTCTTACCCTTACTGTTTCTTCCACTTTGACTTTTCTGCATCCACCATGTCTTCACCTTCTGCCTCTTTTTTTCTTTCTTGATGATCATTTTAAAAATTCTCTTTACATATACACCCTGCACATCTTGAGTCTGTTCCCCGACGTCCTTTTAAGCATCTTCTCCTTCCTCTCCCTCTTCCCTCCTCCCTTCCTCTTCCACCTTCCTTATCATATTGTTACACAGATCTTCCTCCTCATCCTCTACCTTGACCTCCTCCCCTGATATTGCTCCTATATAAGCCTCATCGCTATCCTCCATAATCATCCACATAAAAACAGCATATTTCAAATTTTTTAGTGTGGCATTTTTCTTCATCAGTTTCATATATTTCTCCTGCTGCACCTTTGTGGATTGTGGCTGGAACATTTATAATATGAGCTCTGAAGCGGATGATAAATGGAGAGCAAGGCCAAGCTGGATATTGCACAATGGTGACATTTATTTTTCCTGTATATATTTATCCAGTCAAGTGATGTTTGGTGCATTATATACGTTTTTTAAGCACAAAACCTATTACATCACCAGAAAACAGCTGCCTCTAACTCATTTATCAATAATTCAATAAAGTTAAATCATTATTAGGTAATAATTACTGTACATTGATCTCAATGGTCTCAATTATTCACCAATTACGCCAGAGGTAGCTTGTCAGTTATCAAGTACCTAGTAAAAAATAAAAACATCACTCAAAATATAAAAAATGTAAAGGTATATCTTGAAATCAAGCCCAGTTAGTACATGGATTTAATTTCTTGAAGTGTTCATTTAAAACTGTTAATTGTGGTCATGTTCCATAATGTCTTCCATCTCTTTCAATAGTAATTTCAATGGGTTGCTGTGAGATGTGATCTCGATATAATGGTGTTAAATTGGGCATGCAATATGCACATAAAAATATGTGATTGCCATGATTTCACAGCCTAAAGATTTTCACAGCTACTCACCTGCAAGTTTCTGCACTTGCCTTTAGTCACGGATAATAGGACTGCTCATATAAAATGTGTTTACTTCAAAGTGCATGTCAGTGCACGGTGTTATCCATGGAGCAGAAACAGTAAATCATTGGGAGTTTTATTCCCTTGCATTAAGCTACAGGAAAGTCTAAAAGATTTAAAACACACACTCCTAAATCTGCAGTTATCTCCAAGCACCATGCACGAGCCAGAATCCCTTCAATGCACAAAACAGAGTTAGATTGGGGTCAAAGTTTATGACAAATCAGTATGATGGAGCTTATGTGTTATTCATGAGATTCAACACTTTTAGATTCCCTTTCCTCCCTACTTCCTGCCAATCCTCTCATCTTTCCATCTCAGAGGTAAAAAGCTTTTCAAGTGATCGGCCACAAAAAAACATCAACAAACGCTGTAAAGCACTTAGCCGCGGAACAAACCCGTCTTTGTTTTCACAAATGTGACAAATCTAATGGAGCCACACTGTTTCCCACTAACAAATCAAATCAGCCCTTTGGCCTTGTTCACTCCGCTGTGGCTTCCTTATGGAAAAGTCATCCCGTGCTATTTTGACCCGCATCTCACTAATTGGAACTGAGGAAAAACACACTAAAGAGTGTAATTTTATGTACTCTCCGCCTCTCAGTGCATCTAGTAACACATTGTTTTGTGACTCCATGATCTCTAAGGAAGTGTAATATAAAGTAACATCCTTTCTGCGCTTGTAAAGTGTCTCCACATAAGTGCTTCACCCCACTTGTGTCTGTTCTCAGAGATTGAATTGCTCTTGGATAATGGAAACTGGCGGAGTGCTATGGGACATCCTCTCCCCCCACAACAAACGTTTAATCACAGAGAAATGTTGGGCGCTGAGCCACATTATACAGCAACCTCTGTTTGTGAGTGAGGTATTGTGTGTGTATGCGTGTGTGTGTCTGTATGTGGTGAGGGAACACAAAATCACATGCAACTACAGTAAAGTATACATCTGTGCGTTATTTCAGGTGTATTCCACTGCAGTAAATACAAATTTAATGGAGTGTAATCCATATTTTCGAAGACGCCCTAATCAATATCGCCATTGCCAGCTTCATGACATCATAATGGGGCTTAATTGAAGCTATAATAGCGTAAATTGACAAGAGGGCTTGCTTTTAATTGCTGGCTCTCTGCTAAGTCCCTCTGGGGCTCGTTGGTATGAAGTATTATAATGAAAGATGGTAAAATGGATGATCAACCCTTACCACTGCAGTGTGCGTGTGTGTGTGTCTGTGTGTTGCAGAGTGGGAGCTTAGGCCACACACAGCCACATACTTGCAAGCTTTCTGATCAGAGGAAACATCACCATCACTCTCAGCACTACTGCCAGGTTACAGCCTTATCTGTGTCACTCTCTTCCCCTTTTTTTTTTTTAATTTTGCCGATCTTGGATTTCAGTCTCTCTCACTTGCATTTTCTCATCCTGTGTCACTCTCTTCATTCTTCTTCTCAGACATACTGCCTCCGTTTGACACTTTCTCCATCCACCTGCTTTGTTTTTTCTTCTGTCTCCAGTGATGTCGTCCCTTCTGAAGGAGGAGATGCGGAGAGTTTTATTCCGACCTGAAAGACAAAGACTGGTGGAGTTTATAGAGATTGAGGAGCCATCACAGGGAAGACATTTCCTCTGTGTCTCAGGTATTCTAGTTGATTAACTAATCATTTTCAAACATTTTTGATGTGATTTAGATGTAAAAGTAATTTCAAATTATTATAAAATCATAAAATCATAGATCTAAATATAGATATAGAGAAATATATCTTATAAGGGAATCCCTCTTGGACCAGCTGTGTTTACAAGGCTTTAAATAATTCTTGACAAGGTCCACGGCTTCTGCTGCTGAGTACATTTCTGGTGCTGCATTGCATCTGTTTACTTTACAAAAAGGTGTTGTTTTCCCTTTGCTCTGCAGTTACAAAGAATGACGGGGTGCAGCTGTGTATAGTGAGATGTCAGAAGTCTCAGTCCTTCTCAGTGTCCGAATCCAAAAGGTCCCACACCAAGCGCTCCACTTTTCAGGATTCCTACAAGAGGACAGAGATCTGGTCGCTTGAAGACTTGACTCTTGTTGATGGACGGGACCCTGATGTGGTGAGTGATTTCATGTTGGTGTGATTTCCATGGCTTATTACTGCCTGATTTCCTATTACTGTTCAGAACAAAATCCTGTCCATAACACATACATAATTACTCTTTTTTCAATAAAAATCATGGAAAATCATGTTTGCTGCAATGAGCTGGGATCTTTGTTCTTGCAATATTTCTTAATATTGTGGTGTGATATGATAAAACAGTGTGCTGCATCTCAAACTGTAGGAGTCACTTTACATTGTAACTTAATTAATTGCTAATTATCTCATTGTGATTTAAAACAACAACAAAAAAAATATTTATTGTATACATGTTATTTTTAGTCTATAATATTAGTGTTTTGTGGGGAATAACAATACATCTGGTACTGACTATTGAATCTTAAAATAACTAATGAACTAACTAAATAAATAAATGATTATCAAAAAATATTTTCATTTAAACCTGGAGACATGCAGTCTTTTGGACACCTCCATAGGTCATTCGTGGAGTGTAACGTTAAACGTAGTTGGATCAATGCTAACATTATGATGTACTCTGGGCAAATTCATTCATGCTTTCATCTCCACACCTTCAGACTACGGTGAATCTCTTCTGGTATCATTCAGACTAGACATCTCTTTGACGTCTACAGCTCGTTCAAAATGCAGCAGCCAGGGTTTTATCTGCTACAAAATAGATGAAACAACCTCACTCCAGCTCTGGCATCTGTTCACTGGTTATCTGTCAGCTTTAGAATTTATTTTAAGATTTATAAAGCACAGTCTGGCCACAAGCTGTACCGCAGATCTTTCAAGCCCTTATAAGCCAGAGCAGCCTCAGATCCTCAGGCAGGATGTTAAATTATTATTGTTTTTACCATCTATTCTCATTCCCTTTTATCTTGTGCTGGCTTCTTGGCTTTAGTCATTCTAATTAATTTTATGACCTATAACCTAATCTCCTTCTATCTTCCTCTGTTGTCCCGCTCCAGGATGACCCGTGTTTCCTGCTGCACTTTGACAAGGTGCGTTCGGTGACCGCCATCAGCTGCTCAGCCAAATACGCTCTGGTGCGTGCCCTGGTTGCTCTTAGCGAGCAGCACTGTCAGAGGTCACTGAACCTGCGGAACTTTGACTGGGCCTACATCAAGCCCACTTCCTTCTACTCCAACAGGGGAGATTGTGTTGTTCTCATGCAGGTCTGCTTCTATGCATTCAACTTGGTATGTCTGTCCATGTGCCCCGTGCCCTTGGACTGAAAATGGAATGACATTGTGATTGCATGTTGGTGGGTGTTTGAGAGAGAGTGAGAGAGAAAGAGAGAGATACAGACAGACAGACAGACAGACAGTGTTTTTGTAGGGCAGGTTTTGTGTATTTTTTAAATTTTTTTATTTATTTATTTTTTTTGTCTGTGCATTTGGGTGTGTGGGTGTGTATGTGTGTGTCATGATGGCGTGGATGGAGTGTAGGACTATAGCTTGTGTTCCATTAAGCACTTTTGTCTTACTGAGACTAATATTATGCTCACAGGCGTCCTCATTGCTAATGCAAGCTTTATGCAATTTGGTAGATATTGATTAGCTGGATAATCTGCTTTCATGTTCTTTTGTTTTTAAAACTGAATGTGAAGGATCCCTAAGCCTGTTGACAAATCAGTATACTATT
>OMLF01026209.1:38569-66316 GCA_900302615.1 Holocentrus rufus
TTTTCAAAAATGTATTTCCTTCTACAGTACAATGACCTGATGAAGAAGAAGAGGATCGTGGAAAATGACAAATCAAAAATCCTGCAGACCATCGAGGAGTTGGACCAGAAGAAGAATGAGGCTCTCAACATCGCCTGGCAGAAGGTTCGCTCTCTCCCTTCAGCTGCCTCTCTCTTCCTCCATCTCAGTAATTTGTCTGATTTTTTTCCCCCTTTTATCACCCCAAATCTCTGCAGTACCTCTCCATCTCTCTTTGAGTGACGATGTCATGTCTATAATTTAATTTTCATTCTGTCTATAGGACTCCTTCCATGTTTATCAGAGCAATGCCAACAAAATATATCAGAGTAAAAAAATAGCCAACAACACTTGTCAGTGATTTGTAGTATGTTGAGATTTTTTATAAACGACACGCATGATGCAGTTTATATCTCTGTTTGGTGACAAAGTACTTAATACTGCATGTGCTGCCAAGCTTTTGGGTGCATACAAAACAGTTTTGCAGCACATTTGATATTGTTATTATAATTGCCACGTTTGCTTCCTTGTGCAGGTAAACAAGGACTTTGGCTCCATTTTCTCCACTCTGCTGCCAGGAGCAAACGCTCGGCTGGCTCCTCCCCAGGGCGGGGGTGTCCTGGAGGGCCTGGAGTTCAAGGTGGCCCTGGGAAACACCTGGAAGGAAAACCTCACCGAGCTCAGTGGAGGACAAAGGTCAGGAGAAGTGAAATTGTTTTTTTTTTTTTTTTTTTTTCCCCAATTAAAGAGTCAGCTCTATTTTTTCCTCTTGATCTCATGCTATAAAAGGGAGAGAAGGTTTCTAAGTCAGTTTTCTAGGGAAGATATTAAAATGTTTATTTATTTAATTTTATGTAATTTTATAGCAGGCTAGAGTGATCAAGGACTCTATTTGTGTATCTGTGTTTTCAGATCGCTGGTGGCCCTGTCTCTGATTCTGGCCATGCTGCTGTTTAAACCTGCTCCCATCTACATCCTCGACGAGGTGGACGCCGCCCTGGATCTCTCCCACACACAGAACATCGGCCAGATGCTGCGCACACATTTTAGACACTCCCAGGTGGGCTTACACACACATTCTAGTACATACACACACACACCAAGCCCTAAGATATTGAAGTGTGCTGAGAAATGATCATATATTTCTTTTAGTGATGGGAATATCCACTTGTTTTACAATACAATTCAGTACAAATATGGACTTTCTGATTCAATAAAAATACAATAACAAAGTACAAATGTGCAGAATTTTACTTCTCAGTCGTAAATTATTAAAGTGATGGAACTGCTTGCTAGAATAATAATATAGATTTGACTGACAACTTGTGAAATGGTGAGCAAACTCTGCAAAAGCCCCACAGCCAGTTGTCCACTGAGTAACTTTCTCTCTCCTTCCAGTTTGTGGTGGTCTCCCTGAAGGACGGCATGTTCACCAACGCAAACGTCCTGTTCAAGACCAAGTTCGTCGACGGCATGTCCACCGTGTCCCGGACCGCCCTCAGCCAGTCTGACACCAACCTCCCGCAGAAAAACCAGGACAAGGCCCGTTCCAAAGACAAGAGGAACAAGCAGGTCACCAGCTAACAAGTACACCCCAACAGCTGAAAGCCACTCTGTCACATTTTACATTTGCATCTCTTGGCACCATGTCCCATTGTGTAATATAACACAATATAAAATGCTGTGGCATCTGATCAAAGAACTGTGTATAACTCTTTTTCCTCTTTGGATAGTAATTGCTCAACATGTTCTTGTCAGATTTATTTGTGTTTGTATAATTGTGTGTCTTTCAGTCTTGTAAAGAACTTCATGGCGGCATGACAGGTTGTACAAGAACATCAAAGTGTTCAAAACTGATCATTTCTATTTTTCTAATCTGAGTCACCGTCATCCCCATGTCTCTTTTCTGGTCTGCTGTGTCCAAGCAGTTTAATCCTTTATATATGCATCTGTTTTGTCTATATATCTTGCAAAATAAAGCTTCTTACATACATATGTATTATTGATCTACTTCAATTTGTTTTGGTTCCCTTTGAATGAAATGGTTTCTTCTTGATGTTGATTGAAAATGTGTTGTTTATATAGGAATATGTATATCAAAGTTTTTTCCCCTCCGTGTTTTTCGGGGTGGAGCAGCACTAAAACAGATGCTGAGCTTCATAATCCATTTCTGTGGTCAGCATTCTTACTAGTCTTTTAGCCTGCAAAGTTATCAGTTAGAGCCTGCTGACAGTGGAGTGGGGTTCATTTTCTCATTCTCTGTATGACCCAGCGTGAATAGAAGTGGAAGTGAGCAGCAATACTGATGAATTACCTTCTGAATCTGCCAGGTACTGCTGCAGGTAAACATACACCGGGTCAAGTAGGCTGTTTGTATCTAGAATTCTTTCTCTGTTTTGTTAGGTTTTCCTTTTTTTGTGCTGCTCCCTGTCAGGACTCCTGACACTTGTGTAACACCAAAGTGAAGAAGCGCAACCTCCATGCTTCACCAAAACATCTCCCTCCCTCTCTCTCTCTCCTCCGGCTCCACAGCTTGTGTGACAAAACCTCGGAGCCAAATGTACCCTATTCTTGTCCTCCTTGAACGATGCCTTTTGCTTTGCCAGCATTACAAAACACCTCTCTACCTCTATCAGCACTGCCTCTTCACTTCATTTATCCAGTCTTATCCAAAAACCCTGAACCAGACAAGTTCAGGCTCGCTGGTGCCCAAACCAACCAGTCTAGTTTTTAGGGTCATGCTGCCTTGAAGGAGGATACCAAGGAGGTTGAGGAGGAAGAGTAGAGGCCCCTGCTGAGTTAAGGCTTGTGATATAACAGGAGTTCCAAAAATAGAGTATCTAGAGTGTGGGACAGAGCAGAATGATGCCCACACACCCCTCAGTCCACCCTTAACCCCTATGAAAATAGGATATCTAATAGAATGTTCATCTCAGTTGGTGACTAAATAGCAAGATTTTATTTTTTATTGTTTGTGGAAAATAGATTTTTGTGTGTTTGTTATTCCATCGACTAAAACAGTGTCAGACATTACTTCATCCTTGTAAGACAAAAAAACGTGTCACTTGTCAAAGTTCTCAGGGTACTTTTATTTCATTCAGGGACAAATTCAGACAAGAACTAATGTGTCCCTCTCAAGTTCATTTCTTTTTTTTTTCTTCTTCTTTAATTTTCAAGACTTCTGAAAACAGGCTGTTTCATGCCCCATTCACCTTGCAAACGAGAGGGGAGAGAACACCATTTTCAAACACAGACGACACAGAGAGGTGCCCGAAGCCCCACTCCGATTCAATTCAGTTCCTCAACATTTTCCCTGCTTCCTCGGTGTAGATTTTAAATGCATGGGATTTGCCTGTGTGTGTGTGTGTGCTCTTTCACCCATGGGACAGTAGTGGTGGAAAACTGGACGAGTGTCCGCATCCAAGAAAAAAAAAAAAAAAAGCTAACTTGAGCCTACAGCTGACCAGTGACAATGAATAGGCCCTGCTGCTATTATATTTATTAATGAGTAGGCGACACAGTAGGCCCACAACAGTAGTAAACATCCCCATTTGGGGCAATAGGTGTACAGTGTTCACAAACCCAACACATTGGTTTATATGGCATTTATTATTATCGTTATCTTACTGTCCATTTATATGAACCAAATAAAACTGTTGACATGATGAATGATGATGAATAATGAATAGTCTTCACCTTGCTCCTCAACAGAATTCAGACTCAGAGCAGGTTGTTGTCATATTGTAGTCTCGTCAAGACCGGATCTAAGCTTTATCAGCCGTCAGCTTACATCAGTCACCTAACTTGAAAGGACCAGTCTCTCTTGCACAAGCCAGCTTCAGGGTCTGCGGGTAATATGTTTAGATTATGAAATGACAGATTAGTGAGTATCTGTAGAAGAGAAGCCAGTTGTAGAAAAGGGGTCAGACAATGGAGTGTACTAATATATGTATGTGGTTTTTATCCCCCAAAAAAGAAGCTGATATTGTGTTCTGGTGTGCTCAGAAATGACTTTGTGTATTGATGAGTATATGTATTTGGCTGGCAAGGCGAGCTATGTGTGTGTGTGTGTGTGTGTGCTCAGGGCTGGCTCTGGATGTGTCTGCGCAGCTCCTGGGCCTTCTCCCTCAGGTCAGGCCGGCTGTCTGACTGCAGGGTGGACAGGGAGCGCTGGAGCTGCTCCCGGCTCTTCACAGACACACAGTCCCACTGCTCGCTCTCTGCATCCACACACACACACACACGGACAAGTACATTTTTATTAACAGTGACACCGATGTCTGATCTCTGGCATCAAGCTCTGACAAAGGCCAAATATAGAAACATCTTGCATTTTTTGCTGCTTTTTTATTTTTTGAGTGGTAGCACAATTATGTGCATTTATGGGACATTTTACAGTAGCTTGTAAAATACAATGGAACCAGATTTTAGCATGTTAATATTAGCAGTAGGAGTGAATACTCACCTCCAGTTCTTTTCACCAGCAGCTCCACAACTGACAGGGCCTCTGTCCTCACAGACGAGTAACTCTTGTTTTCTGGATGGAAACACCACAGATTACGTAATGAAATCCAAGAAGATTAGGCTGCGATACACAGCACAGTCAAACTGTGAGGGTCTTATCTTACCTAGAGGGTATGTAAGAGCAGCACAGGTCTCTGTGAGGATCTGGGACAGTGCATTGAAGTCTTGATGACCCTTCTCTAGCAGCAATAACCTACAGAGGAAAACGCTGACATCATTACCAGCTCAAGAACATGGACAGTTAACTTCTGCACAAGAACGGTGTTTGCACAAATTGGACAGACTATAATAATTCAAGACATTTAATCTACAAAGGATTAGCTTCATAGCAGTAATAGAGAAAAAAATGCTGAATTAGACATTTGTGTTTGTGCAGTCCTTACCCCTGGAAGTACGCCTTCATAGACTGTAAAACACCAAGCTGGACTCTCCAGGTGCTCAACTTGAGCTTCTCACACATCAGACAGCACACTTCCACCTGGAAACGAGCTACACAGAGAGAAACTCACTGTTAAAAGGACCCTTATTATTTTTTAAATCATTTTTAGTGATTTGTAAGTATGTAGAAGTGAAACAGACTGTTTTCAACGTGGATTTACTTCATATTTTGAAAACAGTTCACCCTGTTTTTTGACGTATGCCAGTCAGAGTGACACTGAACCTCACTGCACTTTAGCCACTGAGGGATCATTTTGAGGTGGAGAACTTCTTCCCTCCAGAACCCCCCATCTGATACTGAACCAGCGGACTGAGGAGGTCCGGAGCCTTATCAGCTTCAAACATAAGGTTCGTCTCGAGCCCCCTGGGCAGGAGCTGAGCCTTTAAGGGTCGAGGCTTTGGAGGTGAGGGAGAGACTGCGAGGTGTGTCAAAGTGGTATTATAGTGTGGCTTATAGTTTTAGCAAAGTGGTGTTAAGGCTAATCGAAAAGAAGGTGCTTACAGCTACTTACCTTTATAACAGACTGCTAACATCAGCCACACTTTTTTATGTGGAACAACAATTTACTGACTAAATAATAGCTGTATAATATTGTCATGCGAATGTTAGATCCAACTTGTGTCCAGGATTTGTGTGTTTCACCACACAGGGCATACAAATAACATTACAGCTAAAACAAGGCGATTTGGGTTTATTTAATTTTACTGAGTCAGTTAACTTCAGGTGTGGATCCTTTAGCTCAGGTTTTGTCTTTTCTAGAGACCAGCTGTAACTTACTCTGGGTCTCTGGGTTCCTTGGCCAGGCCTTTCCAAGTGTCTCAAAGGCACAGAGCAGAGCTTCGGTCTGCAGCTCTTTGTCCTTCACATCTCCGTCGTCATCATCGTCCAGTGACCTCGGCGACACACCGCCACTCTCTGGGCAGTTCTGATGGGGAATCAGGAAGTTAGACTGACTGCCATTAAAATGCTTCTCAACATGATTAGAGTAAGTTTACAGACACAATATGGTTGTCGCCCCGCAGATTTCATTTTAATTTTCGAACGGCAGTGTGGCGCTGTGATAACCCGTCAGCAATCGTCGTCTTACTTTCTTGATGAGAGGGATGAGGATCTCAGCCATGTTGCTGAAACGGTCCTCCTGGCTGCTGTGGAGCACGTCTCCGGCACAGCGCAGGGCGGCCATCTTGTACACCAGGCTCTCCTTACGGCACTCCTTCACCACCACCTCCAGCACCTCAGGGATGGTGGGCTGGCCTGAGCACGGCTTCTGCAGCTCCGCGCTAAAGCAAGAGGAGGGGGGCGTAAAGGGACAGTGTGTGAGAATGGAAGCAACAAAGCGCCAAAGAAAATAAATAAATGCGAGACCGGCTTTGATGAATAAAAGAGTGATGTGAGAAGCCACACCTGCATTTGGACACCACTGATCCAATGGCTTTCAACAGCTCCTCCTGGAAGAAATCAAAGAACTTTTGTGAGAAAATGCAATGCTAAAATGTTAATCAATCAATCAAAATAATCTCTTTTCAACAGTTATTTCCCTTAAGTTAATAGTTATTTATAGACTTTTTCCACAGCAGCATAATAGCAGGGTAAACACAGGTGTTACTAATGATATTAATTAAGGTTCTGTTCCATTTAAGATGGAAAGGCTCTGGCACACTTAAATGGAATGGAACCTGAATTAACGTCATTAGTAACACCTGTGTTTACCTTGTTATTTCATTTGAAAATGGCTGCTGTGTAAAAGGCCCTATCGTATGTTCAGCAGTTGTATTTTTCCAGTCATTACCTTGCCGGCCCACGTGCGTCCAGACAGTCCCTGCATTAAAGCCGTCAGCACCAAGCCAAGGTGTGGTGCCACCAAGGAGCCCGTCTGTTCCTTGGCAACGGTTGCCATGGCAGCTGCACCTTGAGCCTTCATCTTCCAGGACTGGGACTGCAGTGCCTTCTGTGTAATAGCGATCAGCTCTGTCATGTACAGTCTGATGCCTCCGAAGCTTCCTGGTATCCAAGTGAAATTTAAATAATAAAAGGTCATGCTGTTGTCATGATAATGCATGTAGATTTTAGGATTAGATTGCGTGTTTTACTTGAGACTGTGTATTTTGTGCTTATTTGTTTACATGTATCTCTCTGGGTATACAAACATGCCTTTCTGAAATACAGAAGATCCATCTATAAAAATATATTTCTGAACCCAGGAGTTGAGTTTGTCTTTAGAAATTACCAAAATATGTTTTAAGTTTCAAGAGTTTGTCACACTTTTCAAATAATGGATATCTCACTTTAAAACAATGCTCCTTTGTATTTATGTTGTGTGTGTATTCCTCACCTGGGACGTTCTCCTGCCAAACCTCAGCCCACAGCGTGGCATCGTGGCTCTCTCCCTTCTCCTCGTCGGGACCTGGAGCCTGGTGCATGCCCAGGAAGGCCAGGGGCAGCGCCATCCCGGCGTGGCCCTTCAGCACATCAGGACTATAGTGACTGATGGCGTGCACGGTCAGCGCACATGATGACTTATAAACCGGCTCTGAGAGGAGGGAGACCAGGACAGAGAGAAGAGGAGAGAGAGAAATAGAGAAGATGATTCAGGGAGTGAAATTCAGTGTTCTGTGTAATGCCTGCTCAATAAAATTAACTGACTTTGAAGTCTGAATGTTCAGTAGTTTTTATCTGTTGTCTCACCCTCTTTCTCCAGGTACCAGGTGTTGAGCTTCAGTAGTAGCTTCTCTACACTGCTGTCTTTTGCTGTCTGACGGGGCAAATAAACATGTTTTTATGATACTTGGGTATAAAACAGTATGACATGGAGTTAATAAGGCATTGAAGACAACCTGTCAACTTGTCATAACCGGTGCCTACCCTGACTAGATGCCCCAGAGCGAAGGCGAAGGTTTTCTGCACCACGCTGCTCCGGTCATGGATGCCATTCAGCAGGGCGCTCATCAGTTTACCTGTCGGAATCAAACACTCCACTGTCATCAGCTCACTAGCAGGATGCAGTGCAGAAAAAAAACATTTTAAGAATACACAAATACTTGTGCTGTACCTGAGTGTGGGGTGAGGTCTTGGGGACACTGCACTGTGAGGGAAACGATCACAGTCGCACAGCCACCCTACAGAGAGAGAAGAGACATTAGCCACTGGCTGACAATAGAAGAATGACTGACTATCCGCGTGTGTGTGTGTGTGTGTGTGTGTGTGTGTGTGTGTGTGTGTTTTCACCTTGGTGCCCAGGCCGACTCCACTCTTGAGTAGCTCACAAAGCCTGGGGACCAGCTCTCCCAGCACAGAAACATCCAGGTGTTGCAGACACTGGGCACAAAAAATATTTTAAAAACAACAACAAAAAAAACAGGAATTCACCTTTAATTTAATTTTATTTCTTAATGTTTTCTAAAGGCTAAAAATTTGAATCTGCTTCCTGTGAAATAAATAGAACCTAGGCCCAAAATCCTGAGGGAAAATGTTGCAAGGTAAGTAGTATTAGCATTAACAATTTAAAATCTACCACAATTATGAAGATAGTGTTTTTTTCTTTCTTCATTTTTTCTTACCATGTTAATGGTTTCCATCATGGGGGAGGACTTAGCAGCACTCAGCCTGGCAGCATCCATTGCACTCTGGAGGGAAAAAAAAAACACATCCTGTGATAAAACGTACGGACCGTAGCCGGTGGACAAGAGCGATGATTAAGTAGATTGCTGAGGTTACCTTTTCCTGCTCCGTAGCTCTGAGACTGAGGTAGTTGAGGACCTGAGGTTCCAGGGTGCTCAGGGCCTCCAGCAGGGCAGGGATGAGCCGTGCGGCGTGAGGCTTCAGTCTGGCACCAGCTGTCTTACTAATCTTCACCAGGGTCTGGATACTGGTGGGGAATAAGACGTAATATTGAATGGGAAAGAGCAAGGCGGGCGGTCAGGGAGAGGCATGCTGCATTCACATTGTGGGGGGGAAAAAAAAAGCCGGACAGCACTGCAGGATGTTAAGTTGCATTGTGAGACTGTTAGTTTTCAACATTTCAAAGTTATATATTTTGAGTAAAATATAAATGATCACACTGGAACAGGAGCTAAGCACAAAATTGGAATTGTTCAGCCAAACCGAAATTTGGCAGTCCATCTCCAAAAACTGGCAGTAGAAGAAAAGTTCTTGCTTATTCACATCTTTATCTTTGCTGGACACACGTCCGTTTTGCTCGAAATCCGGTTTAAGCTCACTGCCGTGGTTGAAGGAAAATTTGAACTTTCATGCTGTTGCTGCAGGCGTGGCGGCTGCCCCTCTGAACAAACACTGATGGAGTTTTAAATCATTCTCCTTAAAAAAACAATAAACACTGCATACACTGCCAAAATGTGAATGCAGAATTCGACAGAGACAGACAGAAACCATCTCAGCATTTAGAACCGAGGTCACACAACAAGACAAGCTCCACAGTTTTGCATACAAAAACACAAACGGCGGAGAGCTTTACCTGAGTGAGCGGACCTCGGACACATTGCTCACGATGCCTTTGTCCAGCAGGGTTGGTAACAGTACGGCTACAGTTCTCTGGGCTCCGGTGCCTGTGGACTCACACATACGAGTACACACCTGGACAGAGAGAGAGAGTGTCGAGGGACGAGCACTTGGACACGCATGCATGTACACACAAACAAATATACACACACACATGCAGGCAAGTGGTGGGCAAGCAGCCTTACCTTGCTGAGTGTTTTCAGTGTTAAGTCTGCAGCCTTCCTCACAGATTCCTGAAATGCAAACATGTCAATCAGGTCAAAATTCTCACATAAAATCCACCATAATAATGTGTGCTTATAATGTGTTTATATTTAATCTCCTCATATGGTGTGTATTATCTGCTCTATATGTAAGGTCCTGTTATATTTTGTCTTGTATCTAGTGTGTCAATCCTGCAGTGTAAAACTCTTATAATGTGCCAGAATCAATGAACCGAGTCATTCTTTGTGCATTTGTTGCACTTGTTAAATAAAATCAATCAATATTGATTTTTATGAGTATATCCCGGTCACCTTGATATCATCAAGGACTCTGAACAGCGTCTCCCATATTTCTGCCAAGTGGTCGATGAGGTCATCAGCCTGGCGGCCGCGGATCAAGTCATTCAGAGCCAGGCAGCTGGAAGGAAAATCAATATCAATCAACCAAATTCAGACATTTATATGACATGTGTTTAACTTCAACAGTAGCACATGAGTCCTATATAATGATGTGAGTCTGAGGAGGTTTTCATTTCAGGACTTTTACACATAGCTGATATATGGGCGGTATATTATCACTGTACCTGGACTCTCGTACTCTCCAGGTGTTACTGGTCAAGTTGGAGATGACATCCTGCAAGATCTCCTTCAGATACTTATCCACCTGAAACACAGCAGCACAACCAAATGCACATGCACACACACGATTACTTTTAAGGATGGCAGCCATTTACCATTTATGTGGGTCTATGTATATAGGCTCATATGTGTGTAAGTCTGTATTTTTGTGCATGCTGTACATGTATTAACTCCTACCAGGGTCTTGTCAGTGACCAGGGCGTCCCAGATGCTGGTCATGGCCTGGCGGATGCCCAGGTTGGGGTCAAACTGGTAGCGGTAGAGACGGGGCACGAGCTGGGGAAGGTATGGAGTCAGCTGCTCCCCGGCCTTCGCTGCTATGATGTGGAACCCAAAAGCTGCTCCCTGCAGGAGGGAGAGGTGAGGTGAAGTGGGAGTAAGGACGGGACAGATGAGTCAAGTTGAGAGAGAGAGAGATGAGAGAGAATAGTGAGAAAGGTCGGTTTGAGCAGCAAGACATGAAGAGGTGAATAAACTGCTAAGTACTTGGCTAGCAACAATCTTTGGCAAGTTTTTACGCTGGTGTCAAAGAAATGACACAGTAACTAAGTATGAACTGTCACCTGTGATCTGAGGATATTTTCAACAATACTGGCTCAACAGTTAAAGACCAGCAGCCCTTCTTGTCTCGCTCTCCTAAATTCAGAACGCCAAAGGTTCTGAATTGTCAGAAACATCACTTCATATTCTTATCGTACAGTAACTCTAAAACTGTGCGTACCTTGCGGGAGTTCCACATGGCGTGGTGATTGGCCAGGTTCATGAACTTGTAGACGAGGTCTGGCTGGTTCAGGTCACTGGCTAATGAGCAGAGCTCCTTGTATGTGGACAGTCCATGGCTACCAGGAGACATGAATATGAGGGAGAAGACGGTCAATTTGTGCACATTGTACTCTCTCAAGCCCTGTTCAGAATTTCTTCTGTCCTTTACTCCCTCCCATCCCCTTTATTCAGATCTGTATTTCACCACCAGCAGTCCAGTCTATCAAATGCTCATTCCTTCCACATAGCGACTTCACGCTGTCCACTTGTGATTGGATCCACTGAGACAAATGTTAAAACCAAGCACGCACAGGGTCCACTTAAGAATTCAAGCTTGCCTGTGCACTTATTAAAGTTTCCATTTGTAAAGATGTCATTTCATTTGAAAGTGTAACAAAAGAGAAGACACGCATAATTACAGTGATACATTACTTACCCGTCAGGTGCTTTGCCCAAAGCGTCTCCTTGGAACACCTCTGTTTCATCTGAGACAGCGTGCTTCACTCTGATAGGAAAGATACATAAACATTACACATTATAATATTACATTTTACATGTTTTGGTGTTCTTTCATTCCCTAAAGAGATGATAAAACTTGATATGATTCTTGCTCCTGCCCAGTTTTCTCCTCCTTCACTCATCCATGTAGTTTTCACCTTTTTCCAGTCATGAGTGTTTCCACCAGCGTGGACACCAGCTCTTGCTGATCACTCTCTCCTCCCATCTCATACACCAGGCCGAGGCCTTTAGACGCCACATCCTGACTCAACTCTGAACCAAAGAAAAGAGGACGGATAAAGAGGTGGGAATGACAGAGAGAAAGTGGTGAAGGTTTTTTCCTTCTGTAATCTTGCAGAGAGGCACAACCACATTGTAATGGTTTTTATAAGAGTAATAAGCAGACTGATCTAACAGAGAGAAGTAAGGTCAGACTGGATGTTCAACTCACCATCAGGGTCTGAGAGAATGGAGATGAACGCTGTCTGAATCTCCTTCAGGTGAGACTAGAGGAAAGGAGAGAGTACTATGATTATTGCAATTACAAATAGAGTGATCAGACAAATGCATAATTAATCCCAATTCCAACACAAGAAAAGACACATAATACATACGTAATCCTTGTATGAAAAATAACAAGAGGATTATTTCTATATACTGGTGTCAAAATGTGACATCTATCTGTTTTCGATCCTGACACAATAAAGCACCTTGATTTCTTTGTGTTGGCTGATTTTCTTGACCAGGGAGAGCAGCCAGATGCAGGCCGCCTGTCGGACATGTGGGTTCTGACTGGGGATGTACTTGGACAGGATAGTGTTGAGGACCCAGGGGACGACGTCATTGTTTTTGATATCTGACAGGGGCAAGACAGAGTGGAAAGGTTTAAAGGTCAGGCTGGAATTCGACTCGTTCATACGTTCATAAGGACAAGTGAAATCGGATTTTTTTGCATGTCTGAAATCCACATGTAATCATCAGCACCTTTCACACATGCAGCCTGTTCTGTGAATAGTCAAAATGCCAGAAAATCAGCTGCGCCAATTTTACAGCTCAAGACGCAGCAACGTTACCAGCAGTTTTGGGAACATGACGAGGATGGCCCGATCGACTTTTTTAAAGATCACACATAAGAGGGACAAACAAACCAATATGCACCAAAGTGTTTTGATGCAGCATTCCCAAAAAGGTCAAAGTGAACAGACGTGGAAGAAAGAAAACTCCTCAGCGGAGGGGAAGAGTCTGGCACAAAGGTGAGACATAATTTCTGTGAAATGACCACAGAGTATTGTCACGCTGTGTGATTTCTGGCTTTACAGCATAATAGCAGAATGGCATGTCTTGTCTGAACTAAAGGAACTGCTACCTGTACTGGGAAGTTTGATCCGGCAATTTTACGGTATTCATGTGTGAAAGGAGCTCATAGACATGCTGACGAATCATTGTGTGACCAGTCCTTACTGTATGGTGGGCTGTACTGGTCCTCAGTGCAGGTCCACGGGTCTCTGGCAGCTCCAGAGCTGGTGCCTATGGCAGCGCTGGTGATGGCCTCTCCTACTGTGAACTGCAGCTCCACCTGCTTGGCCTGGGAGAGTGGGAGAAGGGGGAAGTGAGTGAGAAAGAGAGGAGAAAAGAATAAACAGACAATGGGAAAGGTGTAAAATGAATTGAAAATTAAATTGGTTGTTAAAGAGTCAGACAAAAACTAAACACAGAGGGAATGCTCTGCCTAGTATCTCAGGCTTGTAGAAACCTGTTAGCGCTGCTTCATACCTCCACAGAGTCCATGAGTCCCTGCAGCAGTCTCTTCTGGTGAGGGAAGTCCCCATCTCCCACTGGTAGGTAGCCCAAGGTCTGGATTGATCGTTCCTTCATCTGCATGCGCATGGACAGACGTGCATAAACACACAAAGTAATTCTAATGTCAGTCACAATTCATTTAATGCAGGACTTGACATTTTTACCTCACGGACGAATGAAATATTGATCTACAAACAGAAAACAAAAAAGCTGGTCCCTGTGTGAGCTTCTGCTGCGTCCCAGGTTACCTTGGTGTTCTCCTTGCCGGAGGGGATGCGAGCCAGCAGGTTCTCCACGGTGGACAATTTGGTGAAGCCGTCGCCTTCTGCAGGGATCAGCAGGGTCCCATTTCGCCCGATTTCCCCCAGTGCTGTACATGCTGCTACCGCTAGCAAAGCACTACTGCTATCCAGGAAGGAACCTTGATGGACACACACACACACACACACACACACACACACACACACACACACACATTGATGATAAAAAAGGAATAATTTGATTTACATAACATTTTGTTACCATAAATAGTTTTACATTAGCAAGCCAAAAGTGTGACCTTCACTCTGTTACAGGATTACAATACTGGGGATCAGACATGAGGTGCAGCTTATAGCATGGTCTTTATTTTACTCAACTACCACAATTGATGAATTGTGTTTAACTGCAGAAGATACATGCATCATTTCTGAATGCATACCAACTGTCTTGGTGGCCATGGCAACAAGTTCATCATCTCCTTGGGGTGTGGTGCTCATTTGCTGCTCCAGGTTGTGGGCACTATCACTAGAGGTGAGAGCTTTCCTCTTGCTCATGTATCTTCCCACCATGTAGCCTAGAGCCAAGATGGCACCGTGCTGGGTCTCCGGGCTCTGTGGTTCACCAAAACCAACAAACATTTGGGTGAGGTACACTGGGAAAACCTTTACAACCATTTTCTTTGACATGTAGTTATCTCTGTTTTGGAAGTGAAATGTTCCAAATCTCTATTAAAAAACACTCAAATATTGTGCATTATCAAGAGTTCTGTAGGGACAAAGTGGCGTACATGGTTGTCTTTGGTGATTTTGACCAGGTTGTGCACAGCAGTCTTCAGCTCGTTGCCAGACATGGTGGAAACCACCACAGCGTACAGCTGCGCTGCCAGTTCCCTCATGTCTTCCTTGTTTGTGTTCATCAGACTCTGGAGAGACAGGAAGCATCTGCCATTAACAACTGACTGCACTGACAGGTGTGGTGTAATCTGAACCAATGCCACAGCATTAAAACATCTCACAGGACAGCTGAGCCTATGTGGTGACTGGACAAATAGTGTAGTGGTTGCTTGATGATAGTTTTTGTACTGATGAATCAGCACACGTTGAAAGCCAATGCACAAATCTCCCCACCCTGGATTAAATTTGCATCACTGCTGCAGAATTTTCCAGTTAGTTCCCCTTTAAGACAGAGCAACACTGCAGCAGTGCTGCAGTGCTGCTAAAGAGAGTTTTACACCATACCACTGGCCATTTCTGGACACCCATGGAAAAATCTGACACATACAGAGATGCAATTGCAATTTAATTAGTATGTGTAGGACTTTTTAATACTTGCTTTGTAGGGAATCTTTTATTAAAATTGGAACAGAATTGCCCAAGAGAATCGGGCAAGAATGTCTGGAACTGGCCACATGTATGTTAAAGGGAAAAAGCACAACATATATACCCTTTAATAGACATACTCACTTTAATCCAATCAATTTTGTCAACAAATCTGGGAGCCAGTTTCTCTGGGCAAACAGACACCACCTCCAGCAGACAGTACATGACTGGGATTCCTGGTGAGAGATTATCAGTGAAGTGCAGTGAATTTAAATTCCCACAATCAGTCCATTGATTACGCCAAAAATTATTGACAAAGGAGCCAAATCAAGTCAAAGCAAATTCATATAGTCCTTAATCACAGTTAAGAGGCTCAAAGGGCTTCATATGTCATTAGATTCATATGCCATGTGAATCTAAGATTTTAAACCCATCAGAGCAGTCTAGTAGAAAGCATGAAATCAACACTGGAGCCTTGACTCCACCCTCCACCCCCTAGAAAAATGGCACTAAGTAAATGAGAAATCCATTCCTCTCACCTCCGACAGCAGAGAGCAGCTGCTGCAGCAGGTCCATATAGACATGGACAGGGTTGGCCTCGCCACCCTTTGACCCCGAGGGCTGGGCCTCTGAGCTCAGCAGGGTGTGAACGTAGCGGCCGATGGCTGGCGCGTCGTCCTGCATGTCTACCAGGCTCTTGGACATGGAGGTGGCCCCCGCGCTATGGGCTAGACACATCCTCAGGTAGAGCACAATCTGGGAGAACAGGACAAGGAAATGGGAAATGGGAAGTAGATGTCAAGCTGGTGTGAGCAGACGAGGTCTAACAGAGCAACTTCCTTCTCTATGAAGACAAACTGAACACATAAAATCAATCCATATTAGAATTAATGGATGTAATGGATAGATCAGTGATTATTTTTACCTCTCCAAATGCAGATGGGTTGAAAGGAAGAGTGGAGGTTCCAACAATGTACTTGGCTGGAGTCTTCATCCTCTGAGCTGCCTGATAGAGTCAAGATCCCAAAAGATAGAAGATCCATTATGTTCACAAGCAAAAATAACAACTGGTTACCTGAAACAATGACACAATCTTGAAGCCCAGCAGAGTGACAACTATTTCTTCTATGACAAAGCGGTTGCTCTGAAGGTTTCAAGGGCAGGCCTCCAGCATTTTTACAGGCTAAATCATGCCACTGGTCAGCCTCTCAGCCTGGGTGCAATACAACAGCAGAGATATGGACAGGTCTTTACCTTTTCTTGGATGTAAACCACCATGTCAGGAAACGAGGGCATTGGTTTTGATCCCTCCTTCTCTGAGCTCTTGGTAGGAAAAGCCCTCAGCGCCCTCTGAGCCTCCCCACACACTTCTTCCCTCCTGGAACACAAAATAGAAGCACACCTCTCTCATCATACAGGTAGTAAACAATCATTTATGTCAGTTAGATGTAGGTAGGTGCTCTCAAAAGTCAGTGAAAACCCACAGTGTATTAGTGTTGCACTTCGCTCTGCAGTAGATTTCTGAGTGTTGGGACTTACGGGTCTCCAGCAGCCAACAGCAGCAGGTATCTTGAGGGCACGTGATCAGGGGCAAACACTGTGCTGGCGAACTTCATGGCCACCTGACGAACCTGCACCTCCGGCTGACCAGGAGAAAAACAGAAGAGTCATCAGCAACAAACTGAGCAGCTATCACACTGCTGCCAAATGAGCACTGACGATTCACTGATTCATTATCAAAAAATCTGTTTTATTTTATTCAAAAAAATTCAAAATACCCAAGTGAAGCCAATTTCACTTTAACATAAGTGGTTGTAGCGGCATTTGATTTATGTCATGCTTGATCTTACTTAAGTAAATTAAACAACACTCCTAGGTAATTTTTGTCTTAAGTTTTACAAAATCTATTTTGCCCAGGTAAGCTTTCAAATGACATTTTGACTTCATGCCTACCTTTCCTATATACGCTGCCACCAGGGCCTCCATCAGGTTGAGTAGCGCCCCCTGTAGGTTGGCATAGGCCCCTACCATCATGGACAAAGCCTCCTGAATGGCCAGACGAACGTCAGGCTCCTCCTGGAGACGTTAACACAGCCATTTGAAAATATCAATATCAGCCACATCAGTGCGCTTAAGCCAAATCTTTCGAACAGAAGTTTGGATTATATAATATGCCTTTATTGTTCTTTTGGAGCATTTTACTGTAATTTATTGCTGCGCCAGATTCTTGAGAGATATCTTTAACCTACCTTGCACATGGACTCAAAAAACTGCTGCACCAATGCTATGTCCTTGGTGAATAGTTGTGGCATGCGGCTGGGGGAGAGGTTGTAGAAAAATGACATATTGTATTATAAAATTCGATAGTAAGCCGGGAAATTTCAAGAAACAGAGCATTAGGATTTGAATCATACCTGGATAGCTTCCCCACAGCAGAGTATGCAACACACAGTAACTTAGGATCCTGCAAGGACACATGTTCAAAAGCTTTTAATTCAGTTGCTGACATATAAAATAATGGAATTAATATGTGTTGTTATTTGCAGTCTTACCTCCTTGTATTCATTGATGAGCTTGGTAAGACCATTAAGAAGCATGAGCCCCAGAGGTTTATTGGTGTCAGGACATCTAAAAATGAGAAAACACCTGATTATTTCATATCAAAATGGAAAAACTCCTACTTTGTCATGAGCGGAGTTTATCCTGGCTACTTCCAGGCAATGAAAAACATTGACTTTTCTTACACCATGCAGATGTGATGGACAAACTGCAATGTGAGAGACAGCAGCTTGTTGTTGGTGTTGGCTCCAAACAGACCATCATACACAACCTGAAGAAGAAACAGCGAGAAATATTATGAATGGGAGAATCCTTATGAGACAGAAAAATACAACTACAATGAGACAAATCTGTTTACTAAACTTGATCTTATATTAAAGACATTTTCACATGGATTTATCCAATTAAAATGACTTGGCATTGGATTAAACACATTTTTGCATAATTGGGTTTCACAATCATGCACGCACAGCCGCCCTACCTGGATATTAGCAGGAAAGCACTCTGCAGCGAGGCGTGACCGCAGAAGGTGTGGCAGGATCTTCAGTTTGACTCTAGTGCTCACTGGCTCGTGCTTCAGCTCTTGCTTCACTGTGACTCCCTGGTGAACACATACAGTACATACCTCATTATACAATGAATGCTCATATTGTTTAACAGGCTAAGTTTGAAAGCTGCAAACACTGAATTGACAAACCTTTGTTTTGAGAGGAATGTCCCCCAGGTACACCTTGTACATCTTGTTGATGATCAGAGGGTTGTTCCAGTCTATAATACTGGTAGAGAACAAGACAGGAATGATTTCATGAGCCAGAGAAAAACAGAAAATATCTTACACATCTATATTCATAAAACCTCTCAGATGAGATAGAAGAACAGTGAATGCTGCCCTAATTTCTCATGATCACTGTCTCTTTCCATTCCAAGATATTTTATGAATAAGATCTCAAATCTTTTTTGTATTTAAAAAGAGCATGTTGACTGAATATCTACTTAATGAGAATCTATTCCTCTACCTCTGTTTGCTCTTCAGCTCCAGATCGGCCGCGGTGGCCACGCTGTGTCGGGTGTCACTGGATGCCACCACCAGGTGAACTACCGTCTCCACCTCTGGGACTTGCTGTGCCTCGATGAACTTCACGATGCCCAGTTTACACTGGCAAAGACATACACACAATTAAGACATCACTATCTAACACTGAAGACGTGTAAATGCAAAACATCATGTATCACCATTCAAGAATTTGCAAAAACCAACTTAAAGATCTTTAAACAGGCTCAGGATTACAAAAAAAGGTAACTAGTCATTTATTGATAACTGTAACACAATTCAGAGATGGAGCTGGGTGGGGGCTCACAAAAAGCTTGGTTCAACATTCCACAGACATTTTTCATGCTAAGTTGAGCAGGGTTCAAATTTTTGGGCAAGAGTTCAGCTTGATGCAGCACAGAGACACAAGTATAAATTCTGTCAAATTCTGTACTGCCAAAAACACAGCCGCCCTGTCTGCCAGCGTCAGGAGTCACGCACCTGCTCTAGCTGTTCAGCGCTCCACTGAGCCTCTCCAATCACCCTCTTGGCAGCATAGATGCTCATCCCTGGAGGAGGCTGGGGGAGACCCTGGCCAGATGCTGCCACTGTCCCGGCCCCAGAGCCTCCCTGTGGGGAGGAGGGAGCGGGGCGAGTGGGGGATTCATTCAGCACAAACCTAGAGAGGCCAAAATGACAAGTCAAGATTCTTCTGCAAATACTTCAAAGTCATGTGCAGAAATAGTTCAAGGTCTGACAGATGGAATAATCTACACACTATAATTCTGACAGGGTTTCAGGATATGTCTCAATGAATGTGTCTTGCTCCACTGGACTCTTTTACACAACTTCACTGACCTGGATAAAAGCACTAAGCTGCTTGAGTAGCTGCAAGTTTCCCTATTGGTTTTCATTTGTTCTATTCAAACCAGCACAAAAACATTCCATTTATTATAGTGTGCTTAGACCCGTCTGAGCCTCCCCTCGGTCTTGCAAGACCCCAAACAACAAGCCCAGAAACACACCCGTAGGGCATCAGTAGGACATCTAACATGAACTCCAACAGCAGCTGCACTGTCTTTGGCCTCTCTATCAGGATGAACGGGGACGCGTTTTTGGAGGCGTTAGCAGGGTACTTCATGTGGTACAGAGTGGGGATCAGCAGGTGCATCAGGCTAGGAGAAGACAGAGAGGTTGGAGAGGAATTAGAAAATGATAATACAAAATGAAAATGAAAAGGTCAGCCTGAATAAAGAGGATTGAAGCTGTATGAATGGATTACACTTTATAATTTGAACTGAAATCAATCTGAAATATTCCATTCTTTTGATCAGGCACTGTAACAACATAAAAGGTTCTTGAGTGTCTTGTGTGTGTGTGTGTGTGTGTGTCCCCTCACCTGTCCTGCTGTGGCTGTGGCTTGCCCTCCATTGCAGTGAGCAGGGTCGGGGCCAACTCACACTGTTTTCCTACCTCCAGACGAGGGTAGCCCATTTTGATGTAGATGATGGTAAAATTCTACAACATCAACAAAAAATGGATCACCATTCCTGCCTCAGGTTGGAGACCAGGGCTCATAAGATTTCTATGAATAGAAGTACTGATCTGGGATTCACTGACTAGGCCATGTGGACATATAAACATATAAACTTGGATTACCCTAATTGGGCAGTAGCTTCAGATTACTACTGCTATTTTAAGATACCTAATAAATAGAGGCACAAGTTCAATAACAGTGGGGAAAACATACAAATTATGATATAATGCAAAACATGGACAGCAAAACTTAGAGTCAGATCCAGCAGAACAAAGATTTCATACAACTGACTATGCAATTTTTTTCTGAATGGGCACATCACCTGTCTGCTACTTTTGAAATTACTGTACTCTTACAACTTACATATAACATTGTTCCCATAGTGAGGTGAGTCTATATTTAGGATGAGGAGCAAGACAAATAGCTGCACTGCCTTTCCAATGAATAGAGCAGCTCTCACACTAACTGATCTATAATGTAAAATAATATTGTAATATTGTACCGTAACAAAAGAGGCAGCTGCAGGATCTTGGTACTGAACCAGCAGAGTTTCTACTGGTAACTGTATCTTAGGTCGGCTCTTTATCCTCTTGTTCAGGTGGACCAGCAACTCCATCACCTAGCAGAGGAGCCACAGAGAGTAGCCAGACAACGTAATTACACAAAAGGGATCAACACTTAATGGCAAGAAAATTGATATTTTGAGGATCAATGAGCATCCTTTTATAGGGAGGAGGCAAATGTGTGTCGAAAATGGAGATAAAAACTAAAGTTACAGTAATTTCACTAGAACAATGAATGGACTTCAGTTTGAGGTTGACAGATATGAATATGTGCTTGCAAATTACTCCAGGAGTACTGAATAGCACCATTATTCTAATGTGTTTTAGGGAGATGGAACAGCAAAGGTTTCAGGCTTATTCACTCATTTTAGAAACAAAGGTTTCTGACATCCATCTTACTTTCTTCCTCACACCCTCCTGAACACTGGAGAGTTTGAGGAGCACAGGGGGTAGGAACTTAGATATGATGTCTTGTAGTTGTTCATCTGTTTCTGCATGGCCCAAGCGTAGGAACACCCGTTCCAGTTGATCTGTAAAGCACAAAAGATAACATCTCTGACTCGCCATTGATTATGTAGTTTCTGCCATGCTCTACAAATGAATACTAACGTTATACCTTGGCCTTATATGAAAAATGCGTATTACCACCCTAAATATGATAATAGATTTCTATGCCAACATGGGAGTGCCACTAATGTTACATGTAAGCCGGTTAGAGAGATGTTCAGCTGCATATAGAAGATGCAAAACACATCACATTAAGGTAACTGTGGTGAAATGGTGGGATAACAGTGAATCAATAGTTGACAATCCCCCGAACATGTTGCTGTAGTGCGGCTGATCAGATTGTCAGCTTCTGTAATGCTGCAACCATCATCCCAGCCTTGCCATGGCTCACTCACAGTTAGCTAGCTAACAGACAGACCATCCACGCATCTGATCGCTTCTCTGCCAATATATTGACTTTAATCACCAATGACATCATGTCAAACTAAGTCTAGATAATCAAAACTTCCAGCTGTACAATTCACACTTGGGTCATAAAAGCTTAATGTCTTATTCATTGTACTTTCATTTTGACCATGACTGAGCAAACGGCCTTCTGACGTTAGCATGCCAGCTAACTAGCTGACTAGCTGTCTATGCTAACGTTCCTGCGCTACCCTTTAAATAAACGTATATCGTTATTTTACACATATTAAAATTGTTACAACAGACCAGGTTAGTTTAACAAACGCATTTTAGCAGCCATGAGCACAAACAACGTCTAAGCTTTTATTAATCACTAATAACGCAGAGAGAAACTTACTGAGTTCATCTTGGGCAGCCATGTTTGCAGAAAGTCATAGACGACCCTCCCAGTTACAGTGCCACTGCACACCGGTGCCACTCCTCTCTGTAACATGTGATAAGTGCAGACCTCAGTCTCTCATGATGGTAAATGAAAATAATGTACACAATGTACAATATATCAAAATATATCATCGCGGTTTGTGTAGCTAAATGACAGTGTCCTTAAATCAAAATTGCAAAGATGATATCAATTGAGATCATATCATTGTCCTCTTAGTTTATATTAAAACTTAAGTCAATATACATGTCTCTTTGAACAACAAAAAAATTGTTCTCATATACAGGTAATAAAAACAAGAATGTACATTAATGTGCAGGTGAACAGACTTTCTGTGAAGAAGGCTGGCTGCGTTCCAAATCGTCGACTAGCAATCCGATTTGCAGATCTCACAGTGCAGAGATAAGCCTATCGCACGAACGCCAGCCGGTCATATCACTCATAAAGCTACAGGGACTGCGACGTCATGTACGCTGCTAATGCACTAACTGGAGTGCAGGCGATCTGGAACGCGGCCGTTTTCAAGGCACAAACCAAACCTAGCAGCAGCAGAGCAGCTGTCATGTGAAACAGCTGGACGAACAAGGAAAGGGATAAACAACAATACGACTGCGTCTTTCGAAACCAAGGTAAAATACGAAAAGCGGACGGGAACGATATATGATATACAGCTGATAATTTCGCAGGGTATGTCGTGTCCAGTTAATTGAAGGGCTGTAATTTTCGTGACTCCTTTGCTCTGCCTAACTGAATTAGCCAAGCAATCAACAGCTAGCATTGCCAGCCAGACAAGTTGGCACGCTCTCATGCCATGGGGGCACCTAGCTCTGTATGCCTTGTCATTGTTAATCAATCTGTTGCTAAACTTGCATGATACTGACAAATAATCTATGCATTATACAAATACAATCACCTTAAATCATTTGTGTGCCACACAAAGACACAAAGCAAGCTAGCTACGGGCCTAGCATCTGCAGCCACCTTGCAAGGGACATTTAAACCCCACTTAGTCTCATGCATTGAGAGGTTAGCTACCGTTAATGTGGTAGCTAAACCGAGTCAGCTCGTCAATTTATGCTTTCTATTTCCTAACTGTTTCCTAACTAACAACTCCTATCCAGTCAAGTCCTATCAACTCATATAAAGCTCGATTTAGGGAGTACCATAGCTGATTAGTCTATCATTTACATAAGTTAGCCAGCCAGCTGAGCTAGCAAGCTATGCTATTTGTGCAGCCATTACTTGGCATCACAACAAAACGTAGGTTAGCTGGCTAGTTAGCTGGCTAAGCAGACAACAAAGATCAGACAAGCTCATGGCGCTACCTTATCCAGTATTAAAAGCGACGTTATAATGCTGTCTTGAATTAATAGACATTGATTGTCCGTGTTTTTAACAAGTTTGTTTTGATGATTTTAGCTATAGGCCTAAAAAGCTTGAGTAGGTTGATGCTTTTACGTGATCGTTTCAGTATGTTGACAAAGAGTGTGGTTGTATGCTACAATATTTTGAAACATTTATTTTAATTGTTTCTTGCTGCCTGTTACATAATCTCATCGTGCGCCATTATAATGTAGTTTATGGTGAAGCAAGCATTATGAGAAAACCTAAGGTTTGAAATCGCTTTAACTCTAATCGGGACAATGCTACCCTTTGTCTCAGTGCAAAGTAAATTTGGAGTTGGGAGTGGGATGGGACCGGGGACACAAATCTGAAAGGTTGTCAGCATCAACAGGGATCAAAAGATCAGCTCGGCATTTAACTCATCTTTACCTCCATCTAGTGGTGAACTTGTCATTACAGTAAACCTCACAGTTCATGATCTCTAGTCTTGCACACTTGTAAATACATCTGCTACTGCAGCCTTTATAGTCAATAGATGATTGCTACTGATATACTATGCAAACAAATAAATCAAAAATAAAGTGTAATAAAAAGCTGAAAGGATTATAATATTGTAACAGCATCATTCACCAATTAATACTCAATGATCAATTTTATGAATTAACAGAAAAAGAAAACTGCACAAAGCATAATAGCTGAACAGCAATAGTCATGATTTTATTTTATTTATTTATTTACTTTATTTTTTCTTGTGCTTTTACTGTAAGTCTGAAATTGTTCGTCTAATTTTAATTATCGATTTCTGTATTATTTGTGGCTATGTTTTATTTTTTGTCATCTAATCAATTCAGCGACATGGTACAATAGAAACTGCTCAACAACCAAGACAATAAAATAAATAAATAAATATATAATGGAAACAATAATGATCAATAAAACAGTGTAGACAATTCTTTAAGGGATGGTTAAACAGAACAGATAAACTTGAATTAGTATGAATGTTATACATGAGTTTCCTGCTAGCTAGTTAAAAAAATATTGCTTGAGCACTTTGTAAAATCTATTATTCTGTTATTTTTTGTTTGCATCCACAGGCTTTATCTGGTGAGGCGGCAGGATGGCGGGAGCAGAGGCATACACCCCTGCAAACCCCACCTGCAAAATTATGACCTTCAGGCCCACCATGGAAGAGTTCAAGGACTTCAACCAGTACCTGGTTTACATGGAGTCTCAGGGTGCACACCGAGCAGGCCTGGCTAAGGTAGGGAGTGGTGTATTTGCATGGTATGCTTGTGTGTGTGTGTGTGTGTGTGTTTGTGTTTCTTTAACACATCTGTTTGTATGAACATATTTATCACTACTCCAATGTGGCATTCTGTGTTAAAGCCTGTAATGTTTCTAAATCTTTAGCAAGACTCACTGTGGATTTAAAAACAATGTAAAATTTGGATTTTACAGTATCTGGTATTGCGGTCAAGTAATAACCAAAAGAATAACTGATAGTTGTGAGGATAACAAACATGGAGCATGGAGCATGGAGATAGCCCACATTTAATAGGCATCTCTTTAACCTTGCTTTCAAAAAATTGCTTAATATTATTTACAATGTAACGCAGTCACTTTAGCCCTGAAATTGCTCTGTAAGAGGTTAATTTTTACCATTCTTTTACAACTGCTCAAATAACCATCACTGCTTTCTATCAATGAAATGCATCTGTTTTATTTCCAACAGCAACATCATCTCCTTATTCTTTTGACCCTCTGCTCCTCTGTCTGTTCCCCAGGTGATTCCTCCCAAGGGCTGGAAGCCTCGTCGTACCTATGATGACATAGATGACCTGGTGATCCACGCTCCCATCCAGCAGATGGTGGCTGGCCAATCGGGGCTCTTCACTCAATACAACATCCAGAAGAAGCCCCTTAGTGTGCAGGAGTTCAGACGACTCGCCAACAGTGACCAGTCAGTATCACAGAGGACTTGTTTAATTGTTTTGAGTGTTTAATTTTGTTAAAGGACATTTTTCACACAAATACCCCCAAGGGTTAAAATAGTTGCTGCAGGAGTAGCAAACAAACTTTACTTTAAAAAGTGGTTGCTTGCCTGGTTAATTGGCTAATAGAGTAGAAATACATATTAACAGCATCAGTGTACGAATATCTGGCTGGTGACAGGTGTTGATTTACAACACTGGATGCTACTTGTTTCCAGCACAGTTCAGCCAAGAGGAGGAAACAGCGTGAGGAAGGTCACTAGGCCACTTTATCATTTGGGAATTTACTCCTTTGAGCAGCACCTTACAATTGTGATATGCCATTAGGACTATAATCATTTAAACAACTTTGAGTTGAAGGCATGGCTTATATAAACTTGCAAGGCAGAGATTTGTTCAGGATTTGTTCTCATCGCACAGGATTCCAGATACCCATTTTACAATGACCAGTTGTTTATAATCTTTAAAATGCTATAAGCTGCTTATTTATTTCTATCCTCTCCATAGATATTGTACACCTCGCTACCTGAACTATGAAGATCTTGAAAGGAAATACTGGAAGAACCTCACTTTTGTCTCACCCATATATGGAGCTGATGTCAGCGGGAGCCTCTACGACGAGGTGGATGGTTTTCTAATTCTTCGTTTCTTTCTTTCAGTTGCTCCTTCCATACATTTTTATTCCATCCATTTTCATGTCAATGTGTTCATTCCTTCTAGTTTAGCATTCACTCAGTTCTTTAGCCATCTCTCATCCTCTCATCCACATTTCTGTTCTAATTCCAGCTGACCCTGGAAAACAAATTTCTTATATCGCATGGATCTTGCACACGTAAATTCTGTTTTAGGTTGGATACTTGCATTTAAAGCATAGGTATATCAAACTAGTGATACTCATCTGTAATCACTGTCTCTGATCTCCTAGGATGTTGAGGAATGGAACATCGGCCATCTGAACTCTATCTTGGATGTTATCGAGGAAGACTGTGGTGTGTCCATCCAGGGGGTCAATACACCCTATCTGTACTTTGGCATGTGGAAGACCTCTTTCTCTTGGCACACTGAGGACATGGACCTGTACAGCATCAACTACCTGCACTTTGGAGAGCCCAAGTCCTGGTTAGTGCGGGACAGGGGTTTTAGATACATGCCCGGGCTGTTTACCATTAGCATCAAGACAGCACTTGTGTACTGTGGTATGTGGAGGATCTCTCTCTTTGTTGAAGACATGGACCTCTGATGGCATCCATTCATACTGAAATTACTATGGGACCCTGGCTCCGAATACATCTCAGAGTTGTTGTCAGGATTGTAACTCAACTGGGGTCCTGACTCAAAGTTGAATAAATAATGTCCAAGGCACTTGAGGTTGCTGCTTGTGTGATGGAAGGTAGAGAGCATGTTTGGGGGTGTAAGGGGGGGGTACATACTGAGTGTAGAAAATTTTAGGACCACTTTCCTAATATTGAATAAATACACCTTCTTTTCACAGTCCATATCTCATTTGCCTCAAGGCTAGAAAATCCACCTTTACTCTTCTCCTACATCCCATCTCCAGCGGTCATGATGACTATCGGAACATTGGAGTAAGGCACCAGAATATGGATAAAAGATAAAAGATTTCTATGACTTGATATATGATTAAATGTCTAGTTTGAGGTTTTAAGTCTATATTGCCTTCTTGTGGTTTCACTCTGCAAGTAACAGGATATGTGCTGCTGCACATCCTATGAATGACACAGAAATATTCATTGTTTCTGGCCTTGAGCAAGGAATGCCTCCCAGATGCTTGTCATCGTCACCCTGTACGGGCTCATTTTGTGCATCTTAAGACTAATATTAAAAAAATGTCCACATTGCAGCCTAGGAGGAAGAGATATTCTCTCATAATGCAGTGCCGCCCTCTCTGAATGTGCTGTGTAGACCAGAGGATACAGTAACGCATTCAAGTCTTTCAGAGAATGTAAATGGCATAGGTCTAATTAGTAGCGGTTAAAATGGTTGCATTCTTTAGGAGAGGAGAGGCTGTGTGTAAGGAGGCGCGTGGGGAAGTGACAAAAAGAAAGAGGTGAAGAATGAAGGTAGATCAAAATGGAGTTTGCTTTTTATTCCCTTGTCAGGCTGGCTTGCTCCATTTCTCTCTCCCTCTCTTGCCCTGGAGGGAGTTCTGCTCATTAGAGCAGTGAGCCCTGCAACCCCACAGGGATCAGTGTCACAGCCAGACAGTGGCACACACACACACACACACACATACACATGCATACACACAGAGTTGCCTAGTATCCCAAGTATCCACACACACACGCATACCCTTATCATCTAGCACACGCACACACTCTTTCATCTTGCTGCTATTTTGACATCTCGTCCCTGGAGGGGAGCGGCTTAAAGATG
>OMLF01026211.1:0-25092 GCA_900302615.1 Holocentrus rufus
ATAAGGTTCATAACTGGTCTCTCCTGCCCCCCAATGGAACATACAGCAGAGATTGAATAACAATGGTTTCACTATCATCCTTTTCACAACCAGGACCTGCTGTAGCTCTCCAATAGTCCTGCTCCGGTTGTATAGTTTCTTTGCATAATGCTCCACGTCACTGTGTTGTTCATACAGTCATATGGACATCAGACAGGCCTGGAAATGCAATTCCATTTCTTTAGTTGTCACTTCTCTATACAGTCTGCCATCTTATTAGATCACCAAAAGCAGACATGTTTAAACTTGTGCTCAACATGATGGATGAAGCTGCAGTTCAGATATTTTCAGAGACAGTTTGATAATAAAAGGAAACGGTTACCTGAGTTCCATCATTGCGATGCTCCCAGACAGTAAAATCGTGACCAACAAGACCAGACCACTATCTCTGTGACTGGGGAGTTGACTAAATCTGACACTCTGGGAAATCTATTTTCATTTGCTTTTCATATTTAGGGACACTGTCAAATTGTGTACAACATGCAGTCATAATATTTGTTCTGAAGGACATGAGGGCCACAGAAAAATGACATTTTTCGCTCACCAAGGCTTGTCTGCATGTGCACAGCCTGAAGAAACAGTAGGGTTACCACATTCTGCTCTGTGATGGTCCTCATCGTCAGTCATGTCGGGCACATAATCGAGCTATAGAGATACTTCTAAAAAGGCACACATTCGATTTTTACTTGAATCAATTCCAGCAGTTTGTCTGGGCTTGCGGCGTTGTTGCCCTTGAACTGCTGCCCCCAAGTTGTTCCGTCTGCTGTAAAACTCAAGTTTTGCAAAATCTGAAAAAGTGATTGGCTGGTAGTGTCCCTTACACTGACAAGCCACCATCTTAAGCATTTTAGATTTTTCCATTGTAAACTAATGGAGTGCACTGTCTCCTTTTATTATCAAAGTGTCTCTGATATTTTCCCACTTACCCCTAAAAGCACCAAAAGCATAAAAGCTCCCCAGCAAATACAAATTAGAGGTGAACAGATACAGTTTGCCAGTGTTCTTCTGCAGGAAGTAGCTCCCGGTGAAACTCTTTACACTGCAAATGCTTGCATGTGGAAAAACTTTGCACAAATGAATACTCATCCAGCCCCATCGTATTTGGAGGCTGGGAGACAAGGGAGATTGCAGCAGACTGGAAACCTTCACACAGAATCTATATGAATAGATCAGATTGCACTAGGGGTAATTGGAAAAATCTTTTTTTACTATTATTATTATTTTGGTTGAACTATCTTTAAACACTCAACTAGTTCAACAGACCTAAGTCACAATAGCTGATTTGCCCAGGTACTCTGATTTATGTGACAGTGATATAAGGGGAAAAATGAAGCATGAGCCTGAAGATCCACCTATGACCTCTGAAAGATATACAAAATATGATGTCACATTTTACATACTATTCATATCAGTGTTATGAATATATGAGGAATGCATTGGCTCGTAGCAAAAATGAAAACAGATAAATAAGGTTTATGATGGCTATTTGTCACTTCTGATAAATAATATTGAGCTGTCTTGTTGTTTCCAGAGGAGATGAATGCATGAAAGTTTATCTTGGATAGATAGTGTTGGCAATCTGCCTCGTCTCATGACAAACAGATGGCATGAGTCTGCACCAGGGCCCCTGTCAAGCTGTCCTGTGGAGCCTAATGAAAAGGTTTATTTGCATTCAGAACAGTGTTGGAATAAGAAGCCTTCTACAAAGAGCACGACATGATGGGCTGTTTGTTGTTTTGTTTGTTGGTTTTGTTGTTTCGTGGATAAATATTACTAAAGGGAGCCCAGAGATTTTCCACTTCGTTTTCTAAGTTTCCCCAAGCTCCATGTGACTTATTGAATTATTAATGAACTTTGAAATTCAGGTGCTCAGATTCTATTTTCTGCATCAATAGACAGGGATCTTTAGAGATCTTGGATGAGGGTGAGTCACCTCAATTGTACCGTGTGTCATTTATCAAAGCCTTTTCTGTAGAATGTATCCATGAACATTGTGTCACTGCACCCGTTTGAATGATATAGTTAGATTACAAGATCAATTTATACCGTTAACACTGAGTGGATCAAAAGCAGCGGGTCATGTCGCTGCATAAATTGTTAAGTTTAGGTGAATGACCCTAAAAATAGTTCAACTGGAAGCACCTATGGGCAAAGCAAAACTGAAAAATTGATGTGAAATGCAAATCAAAGGACACGGCTGCAGGAGGGGTCGCTTACTATTCTACAGATATTATTTCTGCTCCTTTTAGCCCTAAGTTTCACACTGCTCCATTAAGTGTGGAAGTCAAGCATTCGGATATGGCAATAATGTTTCATTATGATAATGCTAAAATGCATTAAATATACCAGTGGTTTTAGTGGCACACAAGGAGTGCTTCGGCTCTTAGAATGAATGTTTCCCAAAATATCTCTGGTCAAAGCACATTCTTTATCTCTATCTGAACCCAAGCAGAAAACCCTCTAATCCTGTTACACACTTAATCTTTTCATTGAATAAAAACCACCATATTCTAGATATAATCAGAACAGACTTGATTCAGCATTTGCCTGTGAATGATTAAATGTACAGGTACACAAGCTTTTGTTTATACTATAAAATAACTCTCACACTCAAAAATCAAAAGCAAAAGGTGTCTGGTTCTTAACATTAGGCAGCAATGGAGCTGCAGAATTTAATAAATGGAAATGCCTTTCATCCTGTGAAAGGATTCCTGGCAATTGGAAGAGAGATTTACTTTCACCTTTCAAGCATGAAGAGTGCCAACACCACCCCCTTCACTCCCATTGACCTTCCTCAACATAATGTCCAGTCACTGTAATATATGGAAATGCCTGGGCTTCTTGCTTGTAACTAAAGTTATACTTTGCAAGAGAGTGTTTAAAAAATTACATCAGTGAAACCTGTGAAATTCAAGCTTCTTATATTAGCAGATTTTGGAATATGAAGTTGTTATACCAGCATTTTTTTTCTGTTAATGAATCTCCTTTCTTTTATATTCTTTGTTTCTCACTACTGGGCCTGACAAGATTCAGTGATCACTGATTTAACAGCTATACTTGTAGTGTTCAATAAATCGGTTATTTATGGTCTGTCCTCCCCTCTCAGTGGGTCATATGTTGTGTCAGCCCCACTCACACAGAAACCCCTTGGGATTCAGTGAGTTCAGAAGTTATGTCAAAGTTTGTGGGAACTTATCTTTAGCAATGTGTTTGCTTCCTCTCAGATCACAGTGAAGACCTCACGAGACGCATCTCTAATGGTGAGTCCCAAACTGAGATGGGGTGATTATGAGCAGAAAGCTCTGCTAAATGGTAATCCTTATCTTTTAGGAAAAGAAAACAAAGTGCCATTGTTGCCCGTTACTGAATTGTCATGATGAGCAGAGGTGTTACAGCAAAGTTGTTGTTGTTTTTTATGTCCCCTGTTTTACTTGGGTCATGAAAATTCTAGATCCTTGTCCATAATGCATGTCATAAATAAAAATAAAAAAAAAGGGCTTGATGTTCAGACTATGAACAGATAATGCTGATCAGATGTTGCACTGGAGTGATAAGTCAAGCCAAATATCGGCAAATATTTAGTTATAACTGCAGTTTTTCACCTTACAGATATGGAATTATTTGGGATAGTTTGGGCAGTGTTAAAGAAAGAGTACTTTTTTTTTTTGAGAAAAATACTAGATTACCATGGCAGTTGGTAACAAAATTTGCATAAGTAGCTATCTTAAGAAGCAGTGAGCATTATCTGATTTGTGCTGACGTAAAGAACAATGTTTCACCTTGTTAATGCAAGAGTTTGCAATAAGCCTGCAATTTACAGCACAGCTTGTATGCTGTTCAATGGTGATTTGCACAGCCTGCATTTTAGATTGCTACAATTACTGTGAGGATTACAGTTACTAACCCGTGATGTCGACAGGACATACAAGATAAAACACAGCTTTACACCGTGCAGAGAAATATTACTCTCTGTCCTGAGATCATGGTTAGGATTCAAAGGTCTTGACCAGTCAAAACTATTATCTGCTCTGCATGGGTGTTTTTCATATTTTGCACTGTTCCAGCACAGTGAATCATTGCAGAACCAAATTATTTTTAGACTTCAGAATTCTTGCTATAGTGAGTAAAAAGCTTATTTCCAGCAGAAAAACCCTCACAATGAAATTACACAGCAGGAAGCGGACTAATAAGGCTGCCAGATGGCCATATGCCAGGAAGTGTTTACCAACACCTGTTGATAATAGGAAGCACTCTCTCACTGAACTCTTGATTTTCTCTTCAAGTCTTCAAGTCTTTCAAGATAAGAAATGCATGTGCATGAGCAGACAGTTTTATTCTGAGCCTCATGACTGAAAATGACAAAAATGCATTCTGTCAAAAAATATCAGCGGCAACTGACACGGGTTCAAATGTTTTGACTTTTCCAGCCCATCTCTGTTATGTGGTTGATGTTTATCACAATACACACACGTCTGTCTTCAAAAGTGTTCAGCCCTTTTTCCAGCTCTAAGTGAAATAGTAATCCAGTATTACAGTGAGTCTTGATGTGTCTTTCAAGCATGCTCAATCAACTGCCACTGTTTAACCAGAGTTAAAGGATAATTCCACTATTTTTGAACTATTTTCCCCTCTATTTGAGTCTAAATGATTAATAGGAACAAAAAGTTTTGGAATCGGTCCAGGATTGAGCGAGAAAGCTATAAACGCCAACCACGAGACACAGCTGCAATGTTATCCAATGGGGCAGCCTCTCCATGTCAAAGAACGTCCACTAAAAATGTTTGTTTTTGCCACTGAAAGGCTGAGATTATTATTATAAGTGGCTGCCAGCATGGGTGCAGCTCGACCCGAGTCCGCCCATGTTCAGAGCATGGTCCGGAATTGCATTTCCATTACACTGGGCAACATGGGCTGAAGGCGTTTCTCTACTGATCACATGACAAACTGACCTGATCACCGACCAGTTGATTTGTTCGCTGAATTTGCTGAAGTCACTCTATTTTATTTGTTTCGTACGTAATTCCTCACACAAACAGCGGGGACGGCACTACAGCGGACCCCACCGAGATGTGTGTTTGTACGGAACCCCGGCGGAGCTCCTTACCTGCTCTCTGTCTCTTTGCTCTCACCCTGTCATTTCACTTTCCTCCACTTTACATTCTCTCACATCATTTTCCCTCATTTCACTTTACAATGACGGTTGCAGTAATTATATCAGGAAGTGGGACAGCACTGAAGTGACTCAGTAGCTTGACTTCAGCACCCGGTGCCTAATATTTCCAGTGCTAATCAGCAGCTCCCCTTCACTCAGGTGCAGAGGCTTCATGTAATGATACATCCTGCTTGGGAGTGTTTGTGAGATTATGGCACCTGACTCTTTGGCTGTGTGGTTGATAAGATTGATGTTCAGTGACTATTATGATGCCGAAGAGGCTCAGCGCTCAGCTCTCTGCATTTGCTCTATTATGAACATACAGTATAGCGATAGGGCTGCAGCTCAGACAATCTTAAATTGGTACAGGCATAAAAGTCGTGAATCAAACATATTAGGTTGTATAATAATCATATGGCAACCAGATTTAAATTTGTTCATTTGTTCAGATTTAAAGGTGCTTCATTATTCAGCTACTCCCTAAATGCTTCCACTGGAAACATTATTTGCTGGAATGCTGCTGCTTTTCATTGTGGTGCTGATAATACAAAACTGTACAGGTTATACAGAGAGGCAGAGAGGCTCCTCAGATGCCTCTCATGGACATAAAATATATCTCTTAATTGTGCATACCAAACTCTTCTCCTACATTAATTTTTTATTAAATTAATTTTTGTATTTACATGTTCCCTGTTGTTCCCAGTTTGTAGACCTATGTTGACATAGGTCTATATTGGATGTCAACCATTCCCACCACAGCCACGTGTATATACTGTAGTTAGAATGAAATATGCTTATTTTCTGCTTGAGCGATTTAAATCAAATTGCACAACATATCAGCCACAAAAAATGTGGATACGCTACTGACTATGATCTTTCATGCACACAGTGTTCGGTAAAGCAACAAAAATAGCACAGAACACAGCTGCAACATGTGCTGACCAGGTGGGTGGCACAGTCACAAATTCTGGTAATCCTTGACACCAAAATTGCACTGTGCTCCTTGATCGCTACTGACACACCCCCTGCTACGCCTCTCCGCCCACTTAGGTGCAGTCAAGTTCATGGTGAGTTATCAAAGTATCAAATGGGCGCAGGCGAGAAGAAATAATCCTAAAGCTTTGCAAGGCACCGGAACAAATGTAGATCCTCAAGTCTCATGTGTCTCAGTATTTCACCGGAAGGAAGACAAATCAGATATACTACAATTTGGTCCCCATTAGCACCATAAATATGATTCAAAATGAACTTGGCTCTCCATCTGTAATATAGAGCCAGCTGCTAGAAAGTCACTTTAAATGCTTAGCTTTAAATGTTCTGTTAAAGAAGGTGTGTAGTCTTACTTTATCCAGTTATGAGGCATCACTGCAATGCAACCACTTAGCTGTTCAACAATCTGGAGAGAGTCATTGATGCTGAAGTTAAGTTTGCAGTTAAATTTATTTGTATAGCCCTTAAACCCTGCTACTATTCACATCGCCCACATAATGAGAACAATAAATAGTGAGTGTGATCTGGTTTACGTCCACTCTCTTTATTCCTCAGTACCTACCAGCTTGCACGGACTGCAACCACTTGGATTGTGCCAGCAAAACACTCACATTCTGGCATCACCTCTCTGGTTAACTGTTGCTGATCACTTCAGAAGCAGGGGTAGCTTTGGACATCATTCATTTGTCTGACCTCTTAAAGGAGCATACCGCTATTTTTGCATGTTTTAGCCCATTTACAATAATTCATATGTACTTTACACCAGACCATCTCTCAAAGCATTCCATAAACTTTTTATATTTGTTTGAATGCATTTTTCTTACATTACATTCCTTCCCATTCATTTAAGTACTGTATGAAAATCAATTGTGTAGAAACTTACTTGCTTTAGCTATGCCACAGTGAACCACCAAGGTTTATTTTTGACAAAGCTACTTTATCATACTGTGCTAATTTAGTGTAATGGCCACAATGATTTGAAAAGTCTACATATTGTGTGGTGCGTTCACACGCTGCTGGGAAGCTTCCGCATCTAGGACTTCCAAGTCAGCTGCTAAAAACCTCTACATTCACGCCCAAACATGGACATTGTGAAAACAGTGATGTGAATTTGGCATCTTTTTGCTTTAGTTATGAAAGCCTGGCCAACTACCAAGTAAGAAATTCATGGATGGATAAAGGGTTTTACACAAGTGCCATAATACTCACACTGAACTTGTCTCATCCTATTCCCCATGCGCACACACAACACCACGCCATGCTTAAGATGGTGTTATTGCAGTGATTTTCTCTTGTTGGTTATTTTCCCATTTGGTTTAATGAATGTAGATAAGCTCTCCCCTGTCACTCTTCATGAAAAACAATTGAAAATCTTTTCTATAAATCAATTTACATGATATTGTCTATTTCTGATTTTTTGTTTTAGTCCGCTATTTATCTCGCTATCTCCCTGTCACTCTTTCTCGCCAACTCATTCTCTCACTCTCAATCTTATTTTTTCCCCTCTCTCTCTGTCTCTGGTAGATCCAAAGTGCCAGAATTGTCTGGCAATTGACTGTGACGGGTGAACACACGGCAAACTCCACCAGACCATCATAAATAGAGCACTCTGGATGCAGCACTCTAGCTTTTCTCCTCACTCTCCGTACAGCCAAAGCAGTTCTAACCCACCATCCTCACTTTTACCATCTCTGCCTCTCTGATGTCCCCTCCATTCATTTCAATTAGTGCATCTGTGTCAAATGGTAAATCAATACTTAATTGCCACCGTAATCACAGGATAGCCATAGTCTTTGTAACTGCCCTCAACCCTTTTATTTTACCTGTATCTGTTTTAATTATACTAATCTATGGTTGCAGCTTGCATTGCATAATGAAGACCAGTGCAGCCATATGATGATTTATCACCGAAAAACACTGGCTTGTTTGTGTTGTCAATGAGCAAAAAGTATTTGTACTCATTTCCAGTCAACGATGTGATTGCTGTGTTTGTTTAGGGAGGTATCCACTTAATCTTTTGTGCTGTGAAAATTAGCCTTTTGCTACGGAGAAATAGTGAACTGCAACATATTTTCAAAAGCTGAAAGCTTAAAGGATTAGGCCTTGCGGTTTATATCACTTTGATTTATTGTGACGTATATGTGAGCCATGTGTGTGTTCGTGTGTGTGTGTGTGTGTTGTACATTCGAGCACACTGTTTTTTGTCTCAGCTTCCATTTGTACTCCAGAAACTGCTGTAGTCATCCAGTGAGATCAATTTAAGCGACCTACACATGATCAGCGTTCTGTACCTCGCTCACCACAGAACAGGGAGTAGCTAGCTGCTGATTTGAAATGTCATCACAACCTAGTCTGACAAATTATATTTTGCCAAGCAATACTTTTTCTCTGAAGAACATGCTGCGTTTTCAGTGTTACGTTGTAAAATGTGGCTTATTGGACACTCTGCTGGCTCACTTGGCTGAGACCCATGGTATGTAACTCGATGCCTTGAGTTCATATCTGAATTGGGGCCTTTTGCATTTTATCACCCTCTTCGTCCTCTCATGTCTCTCTACTGCACTGCAAAATAGAGCAGAAATGTTATAAATGCGCCCCAAAAAGTTCAGGATACTCAGAAATACACAGTTTCTTCTAATTTCTTCAGTTCTCCTGCTTACGTCACATGGAGCTTCAGTCTCGTTCATAGAGCTGTCAGAGGTCAGCGTCAGCCTCAGTGAAAGTTGAAATAATTTGAAATATGAGCACAGTAGTGGCTAGCCGGCTGCCACTGAGGTGCCATCTCTCTCACCACATGACAAAAGATCAGCCCGTGCAGTGTAGTTTTGCTGTTGATCATGTGTGGGGAAACTTTGAATGGACTGTGACATCCAATTTCCACCCATGACCTTCTTGTTCCCTCAGGATATCAAAAAAATTGTGACATAGGCAGTTAAAGACTTTCCACTCAGAGGATATTCCTCCCTGCGGAAAACACTGCTTATTGTACATATGATGGACAGTGTGTGGTGTTAGTTTGGATGTCATTTGATTCAGGTTACTTTTAGAGGCAGGCCTGCAGTTTTGTTAGCTTGATGAATGTATTTACCGGATGGAGAGAATTTCTGAGTTTCCATTTCCGCCCGCCCTGCAGAATATTTTTCCCTGGGGCAAGCTCAAAGGCAAAAAATGGTTGGTCTGCAAAATACGGAGCTCCAGGAGGCAAATTTCAATCAAACCTTTGAAGAAACAAGTAGAAATCATTGTGCAAACAGTTAAGCTTTCTTGTTCAAATTCAGACGGACAACTCAAGAGAAGATCAATGAAAGGACGGCAGGTTGGGTCTGATTAGCTCCTTTTTGTTTTCCACAATCATTGAGATCCTTTCTCCAGGCTTTTCTACTTTGCATAGAGGAGAAAACCTGGGAATGAGGTTACACTTTTGTACAGTCATGCTAGTTTTTCTGTCTCTGGAAACTCAAAAGCTTAAAAATACATGTCAGAAGTGCTACATGACCTCTTCACCTGTTTAATGGAATACAAGCTCAGTGCATGCAGCCCATGAGTCCTGTGACCTTTGGTAGCTAGAGTTGGTGGGCTTACATTGAAACACACAATATACTGTGTACACTGAGAGTTAATTGCCAGCAAACACAACACAATAAAACAATAAAAATAAAACAGGAAACTCATTCATTCAATTTTTAATACCAGCTAGAGTTACAATAATTCCATCCCAAACAGGAGTTTTTATGAATTTGATCTGGGTTATAAGATTACACTTTTAGTCAGAGTCAAGTCACAGTATTACAGGATCACATCGCTCCACCCCCACACGCACTCATTTCCCGCACTTCATCATCACATAATCACCAGCATCTTACATCCTACCTTGATGTCATCAAGGATTACACTGAGGCTCACAGCAGTCAGCCAAATAAGCTATTTCACAGTTGGCACGCTACAGCTTGTACTGACATCACCCCCCCAACCCTTCTCCACCACCCCTCCCCTCAACTGCTCAGAGAGGTGTGTTGTGTTTGTGGAAGGTAGGTCCAAAAGTCTGAGGTACGCCTGGACACTGGAGCAGTCCCAAAATATACTTTGGCTGTACATTTTAGCTTAATTAACAGCATTTATCATTACCTAAAACCTATCTAATTTTATTGTATATCAATGACTATGATAATGCAATATGATTTACATTAATGCAGTGGCCACACCAGTTCAGGTATATTCAAACACACACACAAACACAGCGAGCGTGCTTCTTTAAAATAGTCTGGTCGCAAATTTAACTCTACATACACAAGAAAGGCTAAGCAGCTTAACACTATGCAGTGATATGCACAAACATGCCTTTGCCCTGTCCTAGCTTTTGTCACCACCGCTCTCCTAGAAACTGCCATGTCTACGTGAATGACACTGAATAGATGACCTGTTAATTACATGCAATAACCTTCAATGGATTTTTTTTCCGTACAATGTTAAGGCTACCACTTCTGCAATATGTCCATACAAAGATGCTGTCAATACTACATTTTTTATATGCTGCCTGGGTCAAATTAGGGTCAAAAAACAGTCCAAGAAATTGAAAAGGAAAAAAAGGGAGAAAAATATAAAAACCTTGGAGTTTGAGGTTTCTGTGCCGTATCTTGGCTGGTTCGACAACTGCGCTCTTCTGGACAGAGGTCTCAGCTGCTATTCCTGGAATCTGTTGAAGCCATTCACCCAGTTTGGGTTCAGAGCCCCGAGTGCTCCTATCACCACTGGGACCCCTTCTGCCTTCACTTTCCACTTCCTCTCCAGTCAGTTCTTCTCTCAGTCCCTGGTACTTCTCCAGCTTCTCATATTCATTCTCCCTAATGTTGCTGTCACTGGAAATCACAATACATCTATCACCACTGCCACTTTTTGTTTTTTTGTTTATTACCACATTGTGGTTTGAGTACTTGTGTATATGTCTGGACGGTTCAGTCCCACAAGATCTTACCTCCATCATTCTCATTACACTTTGCGGTGTCTCATCTGGACTTGGGAAAGTCTAACCTATACCCAGTATGGATATTTCTGTACACAATTCCTGCAACCTGGTTATGCCGCTCAGTGTGTGTGTATATTCTTTTATGTCTTGTATGTACTATGCATTAGGATCAAAGCACTCAGAAACAAATATATAGGAACAGGAGGCAAGTTTTAATTACCATGAAGATACAAATGGTATGTGATGCACACATAACCATAACAAGTGTTTGCACAATGTTTCAAAATAAGCAATGCAGTTAGATGGGAGCTTGAGGTCACTAGAGAACAACATCTTTTGATGTGTTTCTTTTTTCCCCTTAAAGATGTAACAGATGGGCAGAAATGTGGAACAGCATATCCTGAATCAATTGAGATCTTCCACAGTTTATTTTATTATTTTATCATGATTCTATCCAATTATTGTTCCAAGGGCATACCATCTCCAAGGCTGAAAGGGAAAAACTGTGATGTGCAGAAATTCTTGTACTGGAGAATTGAGTCTTTTTCATACTATCCTGGTGTTCTTCTCATGCTCTCATTCAGGAAACACACAACATGAGCAATTCTGTGGACGGGCTGTGTGCCATTCATAGCTTTGTGACCTCGACAGCTACTGTTTCGGAATTTCTCTAATAAAAAAAAAAAAAATCTGCTGCTGATTATGCTCTTATTTTACATGCGCTGCAGAATTTTTCAGTTCACATTTGTTAAATTACTGAAAATGATTGTACCGGTACGGAGTACTGGGAACAAGGGAAAGCAGCTGCCTGTGAAAAATAAATAGAACCTTCATGATCACGTTTTCATGAAGAGCGCACACGAACATTAGGTCAACACAATCAAAAGCTACTTTTAAATCACTTATCTCAGGGTTCTGTGTGTTTGTGCCCAACACTGACCTGTGAGATTTTAACCTGTGCTGGAGGATATGCCACTGCCTTCTCAGAGCTGTTCAGTGCTCAACTGGATTGATCTAACGCTCCCTTTTGCTGTAGCTGACTTGAAAGACCCAGGAGGAAGCAGAGGGGGAAACACTGACTTTGTCCTCACAACTTCTGCTGGAGCTGACTTCTTTAATATCGACTCCTGTGTGTTTTTGTCAGGCAATCATTGCAAAAATCTAATCTAGTCAAATGATAAATAGTACCATGAATACTGATAAGAAGAAGATGATCAGAATCAGAATACTTTATTGATCCCCTGGGGAAATTAAGTCAATTGCAGTTGATGCTTTTTCTACATGTTTGCATCCCTACTGGAAACCATGCTGAATCACACAGAAACTATCTGGATGAATAGACTGCCCTGAAAATAAGTGGTAAAATATGTTTTGCATTTTGGCTGAACTGTTCCTTTAAAGCACTGTCCTCTGATCCAACATTGTTGGATAAGACGAATTTTCTACACCTTGAAATGTGCTAAAGTGTCTGTTTGAAAACGCATAAAAGACAGATAAAATGGTATTTGATCTTGTCAAGGCGTTTGCTTCAGATTTAAGTGTAAATGTAAATGTGAAAATAACAGCACTCAAACAACACTCACATCTTTCATTTTCCACCAAGTTGTCATTGCTGTCCTTGTGCCCTGACATTCCCTCTTACTTTTTTTGTCATCTCTCTCCATGATTTTCTTCTCTGGCATTGTCGCACTCTTTTTTTGTGACCCAAGACACTTTATGACATGTAAAATGGAGTTTCAAACTGAAGGCAAAGGATGAATCATGTGGGGTGACAGAGGGATGAGAGAGAGAGAGAGAGAGAGAGATCTACCACGATACATGCTGGGTGTGGTGTCATGTCAGAGAATAGCTAAGCGTCACACAGGATATGGAGCAAGGCTTGCAATCTGTTTAATTGTCAAAATATAATGGTTTACGTCTCCTGTTGTCTTGTGAGGCAGATCAATTCTCCTGGTGTATGAAATATCAGAAGTGAACTTAGTTGATTGTGTGCTGGTTTGCTCAAGCTGAAAGTTCAGATATTTCTATCGCACTGATTCTGGTCTGAATTAGAAAGACTTCCTGTAACTTCTTGTAAAGACTTCTTGTTAGTTTGTAATTTCGGTGAAGACTCCTATAGATCCCCATATCATAACACTGATAATCGTCACATCATGTGCTTGGCGAGCAGAAGTGAGCTTTGTCATGCTCTTCCAGTGTTATATTAATTACACAACAGTATTGTTGATTTTTTGCTTTGCCCAGCTTTTTTCATGTTGACACTAATGTAATATTCTATCTATGCTATATCTATGCTATGGCGTTAATGGTGTTACATGGTATAGGTAGAAGCAGTGACCTATTTTTACACTCAGATTAAACCTTGTGTCTGTTTATCTGTAATTACCACAAGGCCTGTTCAGCGTTCAGCATGTGCAAATAACTCTGTGCAGGTCTGCTCTGATAAACACACCACCATCATTATCAACTGTCAATCACTGTAATATGTTAACTCTCTGAAAGGTTAGGTAACTCATTTTGCACAGTAATAGTTATAAAAAAATCCTAAGGATTTGTCTGCCCTGCATTAATCATTGCAGCCACTATGTTCCAATAAATGTGCATATTTGTTCTCAAATGTTGTGAAATGTCACCTTGTTCCACGATGACTGCTACCACTGCAAAATTCCTCTCTGGAATCATGCGAAAGCACAACAGCAATTCACTATTGCACACAATACATGCAGTAAACAGAACAAAACAAAACAAAATAGTGATAAAATAATATAAAATAAAATATTATTTGTCCAACTCACTTGTCCTTTACCTGTCAGACTAATGCTTGATTCAGATCCCATTAAACATGCAGCCTTGAACTAGAAAGAGGATAAAATAATTTTTCCCAAGTGGGTGTTTAACTAATAATTTCAACTGTTCCTCTGGCCTAAATTCTGTCCTTGTGTAGCATCAACATATCCTCCAACCCATAAGACCACACAGGTCAAGTGTTGCTACCTGCTAATACAACTCACCGAATACAACCAAGTTTAGGAAAAGGGTCATGGTAAGGACCTTCGTCATCATGGTCACAATTATAAACACACAGAAAAGAACGAAATGAAAACAAAACCTAAACACCTGGAAACAAATACCGGTCTCGCTTCCATCAGGACTCAAGCATGGGTGTCCCAGTACTACAAATTAGGACTGGGTTATATTGGCAGAGGCAAATAATAGAATAGCTAAAACAGTCTAATGCATGCAAGAAAATTGCTTCCTTCTATTGCAATGCAGCCTTTAAAGGCAGGAAAAGACAACACTTATGCCATATCACAATATTATGTTATCCAAAATTTTAGACATCTAGTCTCAGATCACGATATTGATATAATATCAATATATCGCCCAGCCCTGCTTAGACACATTTCTTCACAGTGTCTCCAAAAGATGAACAGGTTTCAATTACTGAATTTCATATATGGAGGGAATGTTGCAGATTATTGCCACTTTAACTCGTGGCATATTTGCATGTCAATGTGAGCCGATTGTCACAGCTGCCAAATACTGTTTTAACACACACCAGAGCTGGCAAGAAATTTCAAGCCTTTTTAATCGTAATCAGAGCTGAGAGTTAAAGTGAACAGCTGAGCACTTTGTCTGAGGTGCAAATCAGCCAGGCACAATGACATTGTCTGAATTTATGCTAAAGGGACTAGACAGCCAAATGATCTATTAGACTCCCAACTCTGAACTCCTTCTATGGCTATTATGAGACATGCTTTTGGCAGAGGGCGACCGAAAGTAAAGTGAAGCAAATTAGTGTAGCGTTAAGAGCCAACAGAAAGATCTGTCACTTCTTGTTGGTTTTATTATGAAGATTTTGAAATATTACCAGACTTTTGGCAGGTGCTGTGACTGAGAGGCTTTAGCATAGGCTTGCCTCAGCCATGATCAAGCATTGACCTTATATGTGAGGGAGCTATTCTACAAAGACACAGTGCATAACAGGACTACATCAGTTAATCATATTAGCCAATAGAAGGCCATTTCCATCAATTCCCTGTTCCTTTAATCTTGCACCTATCCAGTCAAGGTTCCTGGTGGGTGGTTATAACTTGTAAGGCAGCATGGAATTCACTGACAGATATTAATAGGAGCAAACATTGATCTCTTGATCTTCTGAGAGTTTAAAAGATTTGCCTGACATCTGTGTGTGTGTGTGTGTGTTTGTGTGTGTGTTGTTGTACTTGCTACATAGTGAAGACCAGAACAAGTTTTTAACCACAGAGTGGGGACATTTTTGGGAAGTGAGGGCATTTTGGCCCGTCCTCACAACTACAAAGGCAACTTTTGTGACTTATTGATTAAGGTTAGGATTAAGGTTAGGGTAAGGGTTTAGGTTACGCATGCACTGGTTTTAGTTAAGATTAGGAAAAGTCTGTGGAGACTCAAAGAATGAATGGAAGTCAATATAATGTCCTCACACAGATAGAAATACAAGGATATGTGTGCATGAGTATGCGCTGGTGTGTGAGCATGCATTCTTTAAAAAATGGTAAATTCATGGTCAGATTATCAGAATGAACTCCATCTGCACTTGTTTATCAATTATTTTGAAGTGTGTGGACTCTGCTAATCCTCTTTACACCCCCCAATACAAAGTTTTTTCTTGTTTTTCTTATTTTTGTTTTTAATACAATTGATTATTATCTTGCATGTCCAAATTACTTGGCAATTTTTTTTTCAATTCAGATGGGGGGAACAGAGGAGGCCTCCAATTTTTCTATAATCCTTTCCTAAAGAATGATGTTTTTAAAATTCTGTCACCATTAATTCCTCTTAGTCACTGAGGTCCCATATCTCTGTAAAAGATTTTTTGGTAGCTGAGAAAGTTATTCCAGCATCCAAAGCAGTGCTGTCCTGAAGTAACACAGATTGATTGTGTGAGATACCACAAAAGGGATCCTGTCTTACTCCTCTGCTCTCTGATTGGACCCACTGCTCTGATGAGGTGATTCTGTTGTCCCGGCTGACATCAAAAGCATTTTAGGTCTCTCTAGTCTTGGCTTGGTTAAGGCTTGTTATTTGAGAAACTGTCAACAATGGGCGCATTGCCTGCTGAGCTGGATTATATTAAGGCAACTAATATCTGTATATATCTGGCCTCATTCAAAGTTTACTCAAAGCTTTCTTTTCTTTTCATTTATCCTACATGGCTTGGAAACATTTTTGTCAGCCTTTAAAATGCATCTAAATGCATTGAATGCAACTGAAGTTTTTGATTCATTATTTACTTTTTATAATTTAATAATGAAAGGTGGCAACTTATATGTAAAATCTCAGTCACTCCTAGAAAGACTTTTCAATACATGTAAAGACAGAATCTCACTGTAGATGTTGAAGATATACACAGCACCTCACTCTTGTTTAACTTAATGCAGCACATTTTGAATATGATAAGGAAGAGATATATAAATAGGATGGTCAGTACTTTAATAGACTGAATACAGAAGCTCTTGCTCATATTTTCTTTGTGCTGCTGTCGCATGAATAAAAAACATTTTTATCAAAAGAGTAGCTGTATTTTCAGCTGTAATATTGGGTGCATTAGATGTAGGTAAGGTAATTCTGTGCTCCCCATTTTTCTCCTTTCAGTTAATAATACAGACTGACACAAAGTAAAACTTCACACAAATAAGTAAAGTTTATATGTAAATGAAAGACAAAATAGTAACACAATGTGTACTCATTGTACTCTTAGAAATTCTTCCTTTTACTCGTATTCATACAATATTATACAAGAAGAGTACAAAATGCGCTGCACTTAGTACTCCCAAGATGAATGCATTTCATGTTTGCATGCACTTTTATGTCCCCTCACTTGTTCTCATGTACTAGACTTTGGTGAAGCTCTCCTGCCCCCTTGTGCGATGCCAGTGATTGATCACGCTGATTAATTATGCTCTCCTGTAACAGCAGCTTATGTTTTGCCTGTCTGCCAGATACAGGACTCCATGAATTAGCCTGCTCAGATTGAACCTGAAAAAAAAGGAAACATTGTTTTTCTCTTAGAACCTAAAAGGGTCTGGTGGTTTATTGACTTTGGGCTAGACAGGCTGTAAAGGCCATCCTGCTCAACCTGACCATCATTCAGATCATGACAAAGGATGGAAGTGGCATTTCAGGTCACAGGAATAATCATTCATTCCCTGAGTGTCATTTGAGAAACAGCCATGTGTACAATGCTGGGTCTGCAATGAATCACATGACGAACCCTGTAACCAGGGCTATACTAAGGTTATGACCAACTTAGTCCAAGTTAAGACCAAGACCAGATTAATTTGAGTCTGAATTAAATCCTGAGATATTTGTACTTCTGATCCATCTTGATATCAATAAATGGCTTCAGTGGTACGGCCCTGCCTGCAGTTAGGCTCTGTTGATGTGCTCTGATAAACTCAACAAACATTATATTTCAATGGTTTTATTAGATATACTGCCTTAATTTACCAATAACTATGCATGTGGAATGGGGAAATTGCATTACATACAATGGCCATGTTTACAAGTTGAAAATACAAGTTACATCAAACAACAAACAATCAAGTTCAATTGATTTAAATATTTGAACTTCAAATACTGCTCTCAGAGAGCACTGTCTATTTTCAGATTTGGATGCTGGTAAATTAATTTGATGGTGATGTTCAGGTGATGTTCAACATGCAGAAAGCAGTGTTTGTTTTTGATAATAGCCTACCACCTAGTGGCAACATGGTATATCTGCACATCAAACTGTAATTCAAGTGTGGAACACAAAACAGAGAAAGGTTTCATTTTCATTTTCTGTTAATAACTAAGCACATAATAAGGACTAAAAATGTGAATGAGTGAATGAATGAATGAATGAATGAATTAAATATGTTGCATTTGAAACAGCTTGGAGGCAGGTATGTTACCTTTGAAGTAGTGAGCAGGCATATGTAAATACATAAATGAAAACATTCTGTACCATATAAGCCAAGAAGCACATTTGAATATGTAGTTAATAAGCAAAAATAAATAAATAATTGCACTGAAAATGCTTAAAGGTTTGCATATTACTTGATGTTTTCAGTGGATTTTGAGGACCAAAATAAAATTCAGTTCAACTGGTTAGACTTTGTTCAGGTTAGAATAATAAATAATGACATGACCATGTTAAGTTTTCAGCATTTGATTAGTCAAGCATGAAACAGCTATACTTGATGTTAAATAAAGATCTGGTAGGAAACTAGAGGCAGACTAATTTGCCTGTACTTATTCTGTCCAAACATCATCTTCACACTAAACGGCGAGGCGTCTGCAGATAAGAATGTCCTTGCCTACACTTTACTGATTCAATAAAGGTGCCTAACTGAAGTGCACCTCCTCTTTATAGCTCATTTTCCATTTGTAAACTGAAGGACGTTAATTAAAATACATAGAGGGGAAAGGTAAAGAGAAGAAATTAAAAAGCGAAGAAGGAGGGGAGATGTGTGCCTTTGGGCTTTAATCCTGTTAAAGGAGACAATGTAAAATACCTCGAAATGCCATGTGAAAAGGTGATCGTTCTGACAGCAGGTGACATCTTCTACTTCTGAGTCTCCCAGGTGACATTTTTGTACATGCTGCGATAGACCAATTTTTTACAACAGCTCGTTAACCTCACTGACAGCTGTCACATATTACAAACCTGCATCACATAATCATAAAATCTAGATCGAATAGCTGGCTTTATATCACAGAAAGATTCACAGAGCTGTTTGCAGAGCCCCCATGGCAGAACCCCTGTTCAATCTGTCTGTATTTATAGCTGCGGAAAAGAGAGCCTGGAGTCTTATTCTGTTCATCACTTTTATTATCTCCTCAAACACATGCCTACACAATGTGCACTTAGCTTCTAATACAGTACATATATAAAAAAAAACTGCTCTAGCTTTCCAACACACACACGCACACAAACACAGTCCCTTCTTTCATGCTTGCTTGCTTTCTGTCTTTCTTGCTTTCTTTCCATTCACTGCCTTTCACTTTATACTCTTCTTTTCTCTTCTGTTGGTCTCTCATTTTCTCTCTCTAGACCTCCTAAACTCCAGCCAACCTTGTTTATGAGCGGCTTGTAAACAGAATAATACCATTGTTTATTTCAGGGTGGTCAAGGGGTTTATGAGGATATTCATCCTGGCAGTAAAATAACAGTGTTGCCCATCAAAAAGCTGCTTCTGCATTAAACCGGAGGTGTTTTATCAGTTTGCACATTCTCTAGTAAACCAGACCATGTTCACAGTAACTTCTATATTGTTAATTAACTTAGGTGTATAGATGTAAATGTGGTCATCAAGCACTCCAGAAACAATGACATATATTTCCTACAGAAAATTACCCAAATCATTCAAAATAACTACACTAAAGTACTTATACTACTACTACGACAACTACTACAACTAATAATAACAATACAATGCAACAATTTTAGTTACATTTTTGTTACACTGGCTGCACTATTGTTCCTCTTTCTGGTCTTAAAATGCAACAACTCTGTGTGTGTGTGTGTGTGTGTGTGTACCTTCTGAACAAGAGCGAATAAGATCATCTGTACATAGGTGTTGCTGTCCCCCACTGATACATTTCACTTCACATTCCCTGATCACAGCCCATACACACATCCAACGGCAGCAGCAGAAATATGAAATAAGTTGTCTACAGATTGGAGCTGTACATTTTCTGCATAGGTCTATGTAGCTGCATGTCTCTGGGGTATTTGATGAACTGCAGAGATTTTGCTTTTTTTTGACTCAAAGAATGAGTTTCTCTTGGAGGAAGCTGCACACAAATGAATCAGTGCACTGATGGATTACTCTTGAATTTGTAGCAGTAAGAAAATATTCAAGGGCTGATTGAAACTTATGGCAGAAGTACACGACTCATACAGTTCTCCTGGTTTAACTGATGAGATATGGGGGATTTGGTCTTGCAGGCACATTAAATGGGCAACATTTTTCCGGGTAATATTTTACTGAGAGGATGTCAGGAATTATGACTCTACCATCAGAGCTAATTCAAATTACTAATGAGCTAGAGGATTAGCAGTGAGGTTCATGCTAATGGTGAAGTCTTTTCACATTGAAGAAATGTTTTAAACCTCTCCAGGTGGAATTAGTCTATCTTCCCAGGCTCTTTTGAAATCCTCTTCCATGTATTAAGCTAATGATCTGAATAGTTATTTAATTTTCAGTCAAACATTCCAAAACAACTCAGTGGGAACAGTTTTCCCCTAATAAATTAAAATCTTTCTTCCCTCATAGCTTTTAGCATCCTGTAGGATTTTTTTTTCTTATATTCTGCACTGTGGACCTTGCAGTAGTCCGGTACTCCCTCCTGTAAAGCAGATTCACACAACATAAAAATAAAACTTAACAAAAGAATCAGCGCAACTCTGCAAGAATTTTAGGAATCACATTGATTGAGCTTCTTCTGCACGCTCAACACATAATTCACAAATAATTAATAAATGCATACATTTCTTATGCCCGACTCTCTTCTCTTACTAGTTCTTCTTTTTACCTTTGCTTGTTGGTATGCAGTCAAAAAGCATGCCCAATGCAGCAGCCTATCATCAAGACTAACAACAGGGACATAGACAGTTTGATAGGAGTTCATCACAGCCTGAAGTTCTCACAGTGCAGCTGTGTGAAACTGAAAAGTATCTCAAATTTTCTTTATATCTCACATCAGCAACTACTGAAAACAGTGGCCTTCAGAGCTATTTGTGGATTGAATCATATATTATAGAACCATTACAAAACTAGTTGACTCTCTGATGCCTTTTCATTTTTATTTAATTGGTCAATACAGAATATTTTTACAGCTGCATAGCACAAAATAAAACGTGAGGGTGTGTTGGGGTCGTGGATCAATACCAGTGACTCAATTACTTGACCACATGCTGAGAGTTCTGGCTCTCACAATTTACTCTTCATTTTTTCTCTCTGGAACAGTCTCTGGACACTTCTCTGTGTATTTTGAAACCATCAGCTATGGAGCATGGTGATACTGGGTGATGCGTCGCAAAACAGACAAAGGTTGATAAGCCTCATTCTCAAGAAAAAACAAAAAAGGTGACAAAGCGTTATTATTTTTCATTGCTATTTTTCATTATGGTTTATTTTTACCTCTTGACTATATGTTTCTGTTGGATCTCAGCTCTAACAAGCTAGCTTATGTTTCTATGAATGGAACTAAATGACTCAACGCCCCTTTAAGGAACCAATAGTTGTTCCAAATAGAACCACGGAACCTCAAACAGTTTGTAGTTCTTCTGGATTTTGTTTTGCAGCTATCAGGGATCTTCAGTGCTTTTAGCATTACAAATAAATAAATAATTGATAAATAAAAAATAACGGTATGATGTGAAAGTGGTTTCAAGTATACGTTTTGGGACCTGAGTTTGTCACTGATTCTGTGGGTCTGAATCACCACTTGACTTGAGACCATTAGCATGTGAATATTTTACAAGTATAAGTAAAGAAGAACAGTGCTCCTGGGGTTTTGCTCCAGTGTAGTTTTAGTATGCGGCAATGATGGTTTAAGGCTAAGCTCATATCTATCATAAAAGTAAAAGTCACTAGGGCAAAGACAGGTGAAGGAAGTAAAAGCCTTAAAGTATTTCTTTGTGAGCATATGGTCACAAAGCCTGAAAAAAACCCCAAATAAAAACAAACAAAACAAAAAAAAAAGAAAGAACAGAAAAGGAAAAACATGCCCAATATTTGATGGCATTGTTTTATCTTCTTCCAAGGAACTGATGCCTCTGTGATCTGTGCCTGTGGGCAACTGATGTCTTCCTACTTCACAGAGCAGACATCCAAGCAACAAGTCTTATCACAGACATAACCGAGGAGAAATAGTGATAAAGACGCATGGAGTGTGAGGGGAAACAAAAGGTCAAAAAGTCAAAACAACTCTTTCACTGACAGTCTCATCGATCTTCAAAAGCCATGTAGGTGTCATGTCAAGTGTCACAGGTTAAGTGAACAAGGTCGGGTCATAGAGTCCCTGACAGGCGGTGAACTAAATGGGTTCGATTAGTCGTGTGGCGGCAATTGGCTTCGTCAGGTTCTCCAGACGTCCCCCATCACTCACAAAGTCTTTGGTAATCATGAAAGGCCACTTACACAGCCAACATACTCTTAACTTGCATTTAAGTAATTTGAATTGTAATTTAAGTTCAGCCTCCTCCACCGGCTGAAAGCCAGAAAGCCATTCTGTGAGTTGTGATGGATGAATGGCCGAGGCCTTCATTGTTTAGTGAAAGCGTGACACTCATTAACTCCAGCTGAGCAGGAAGGTGAGAAGCCACTCCAAACCACAGTGCGAAACAAAAGAGGAATGCAATCGTTCACCCCACTGCCTCCGTTCCTCCTTGTCTGCTTTTGTTAATCAGCTTTCTGCCTCCTAAAAGAATTCTTTTTCCTTGTTAAAAGTTGCTTAAAAATATGGGAAATGATTATAGGAATTGTTTAAACATGTGATTTCAACCCATAGCTTGTATGCAAGTGCACACGTGTTTATTATTGTTGTATATATGCATACATATGAATAAATCCTTTTATTTACACATTCTTCAGCAGTGTACAGAACATCAATGTGTTCTACAAGGACATTCCTTATTGGTGACATTTTTGGTATCCACAGTGACCTTATCCATCCTGAAAGACTAATTAGACAAAACACGCCTGTGCCTGTGCCTGTGCATATCTCTCTGCAACATACTGGGTAACAACATCTCCATGACAACAGAACAGGATGGCACTCTGCAGGCTCTGAAATAACGTGCTGGCAATAAGACATACTTATTACAGGCGCTGTGGAATACTCAACTGTGATTGGCCAATCATGGCATTCTGCGGTCAGTTATTTCTAAGTAATGACCACTAAACCTTAGACCTGATGGTTGCTATTGGCAACCAGATTATTTTCAACATTGCTGTGCCTGGTTTCGTAAAGGTTTTAAACTAGATGTAGAAGTTCCAAAATGATTTTAAATCAACATTCTCTGTTTGTAAGTAGCCATGTAATAAGAGGGATAATGTACAGCCAGCCGGTCATCATTAAAAAAAAACACACAAGATTCTCAGCACCCTGTCAGGAGTTATTTTGCAGTACTGACCAGCTGTCTGTACAATATTCCTTACATATCTAGCCTGCAGTCCACTGTATATTACAGCAGATCTGAGATACTCTGAGAGGTGACTAGGTTTACAAGATAAATGGATTAATCATGTCTTAAATTTAAATGCACAAGTATGTGCGTCTCCTCACTCTGTGCTGATGATGGGTGATGCAATGGGAGGGGTGAAGGTAGAGGCATACACACACACACAGAGAGAGAGAGAGAGAGAGAGAGAGAGAGAGAGAGAGAGCAATGTAAACTCTCCCTCTCCTGCACCACTGGAATTTCCTGGCATTACCCAGCAAAGATGTGAAGCCATGATATGAACGACCAACTGCAAACTGTTTTGCCAGCAACATGGATAAGTGTGCACTGGCTCCACTGAGAGCCAATGACCCTACTTAACTTTTATGTCACAGTCTAAACACTGCTCTGCATCACGGGGTTGATAAGGGGTAAATGCCGGCCGAGGTCTGAGTTTAACCTGCTGCCGGCCTTAAGTCAATTACTGTGTACCGTGCAGCACAGCAGGCTCTAAAAACACATTTCTTTGCATTGACTGCCCATCAACCCAAACTTCTGTCAGATTTGGACCATTTTAATTCAAAACAGCCAACAGCAAACAAATAAGTAGCTTATATGCAGTTTACATTCCAAAGGTGGTGATACTAACTATATTTCCATGGACAAAAATATGTTATGATATAATAGAGAATACAATCATAAGTGTAGACTACCCACTAGGATGATCATTTGAAAACAAAGTCTTGCTAACCAGCTAGCCAGCAAGGAGAGCACACATGACACACAAAAATGAAATAGGGCAATTCTGGATAGCTGAAAAGATTTCATGTTACAACTTTAACAAACTTCCTTCTGTTGAACAAATTAGCATGAAATCCATTGGTTGGCATGCAGACAGCATTGTTTTCTATTATTTAGCAACATGTCAGCCACCAAGTCTATGTAATCCATAACAGGATAAAGAAGAAGAAGAATGAACCCAACCGATAACCCATAAAGTCTAAGCCCTTTGTCAATTACCCTGCTGTGGGCTCTGCCTCTTGTCTAGTAATGACAGGTAATAGAGCTGTATTCTAATTGGCTGTCTTATAGTGATATAGTGTAGCATATGGCACATGAATTGCACACACTTCCAGCTAGTGCTTTGTATAGCAATCAGCAGGTAGCCACAAGGGAGACATGTAGCAAGAAGATGGAAGGTAATGCCGTAACCAGAAATGTGAAACAGCAGCAGGAGAAAGTCCAGTTGGCACACTTCATCATTGCACAAATTGGGACGCTTGCCATAATTGCAGTGTTGTATATCTATACTGTAGAGAAGCCAGGTGTGGAGGTATACACAAGCAGTACTCGTCTATCTTTTCCATCCCCTCATTGTATCTTTTATGCAGTGCTAAGTAGCCCCCTCTCTAGACAAAAACTATTTTACCATCTTTTTTATTATTTGCGCAATGAAATCCATCTTCATAATAAAATGCATTTTGTCTTTATAGTTTTCTCCTGTGAACAAAGAACAGATACTGTCTGTCAGTAGGCCATAACACTACAATTTTGGTATTAATGTATACCCAGGCATTTTTCTTTTTTCTGTGGAGTGGTGGTATTTAAACAATACCATGAAATGAATGGACTACGCTTTGTACAAATCAGCTGATTAAGCAAAAGCGCTTGACCTTCATATTTAAACTTCCTTTTTATTTCATTAACTTGTCATTTTCTATTGATACACAGCATGCTAGGGGAGATACCTTTGGA
>OMLF01026211.1:25164-51216 GCA_900302615.1 Holocentrus rufus
CTCTGTCACCCCCCCCCCCACACACACCCACCACAACACTAAATCACGGCAGTTTGAGTCCATAATTGCCTGTTTCAGTGGGGATTAATATGCATTGCTAAATTACAGTGTTAAATGTCCTCCCCTCAGCAAACACCACAGCTTTCCGCAGGAGATAATGGAAGCTACTGTTTTACCAGCAACAGACTGACCACTGTGGTTGAGCCAAAACTGTTGAAAAAGAACTAGTGCCATAACCTGGAGGCAATTGCCTGGCAAGCCTGATCAAAGAAGATAGCTTTGAGATCTGCAGGCCTCCACAGTCGCTATAGTAGTTCTGCTTGCTCTGGTTCTTTGTTGGAGCTGGTCTGGAGAGAAGTCCCATGTTAGGAACAGTCTAGAAGTCAAGCAGCCTGTAAGAAACCCTTCCAGAGCTGAAACAGTGATTGGGTCTGGAAAGTTCTGGATACAATATTCATTCATGCACTTAAAGATACACCATGCAAAATTGTTCAGGATTGATTGATGTGAGGACTGATTTATCTATCAGTCTGGCCAATGATGAGAACCATGTAGATTCAACCTTCACATTACGTTTTTTTTTTCATGTTCAGTCAAAGGGTCCTCACTTCAATCGACTGCAGTTTTGCATAAGACACATTTAACATGAAGGATATAAAAAAAAAACGTTTGTGAATGTACAAAATAAAAAAATACAGTGAATGTATTAATAGCAGTATGAATCTTCATTACAAATTGACTTCAATTTCATTTCATCAAACTTCATTTTTCTTTATATGTACGTGTGTGGGTGTGTGCACATTTTGTTTCTTTTTTTGCCATATACTTTTTTTTTTTTGCAAACTCTGCAACACTGAAATCTATATCTTCTCTAGGAAAAGGGAATGCATCTATCCTGATGTGAGTTTTCAACCCAGTAATATTTCAACCACCTCCACCCCAGTTATTTCAAGACAGTGATCAAGACTTCTGCCATTCAGCCTTGCCGCAGGGCAATCTATCTTCATTTATTTAGCTCTGTATTGTCTATTGGAGAGAGAAAAGGAGAAAATGGGAGAAAGTTTGTAATGTCATCTTATATTTGTACTGATGAAAGCAAGATAAATCATAAACATTGAAGTTTGTCCCTGTTGATTTCTGTTTCTAATTTATTGAGTCCTTCCACATAAGAACATCAATGATGCCGGATTCCAGAAATGTCTCCAGTTTTCCTCCTGGTGTGTGCATCCAAACAAATGTAAACACTTCACTGTCTTCACTGAACATGGAAGATCTACCTGCATACGCATTTGTTGTTCTAATATAGTGACAGCACTGCAGTTTTCTCCTGCATGTGATGCACAAGGCTCCTCTGGGTAACAGTTGAAATGTCTAGAGGTTTAGCATAAAGCAGAGGAGCTGCAGCATTGTAGGTGAAACATTGTCTTTTAGACATCCTTGGAGGTCTGTTTATAAATGGAGGGGAGTCACTGAACAGGACTTTGTGACAGTGCATATTTTAGATCCACTGACAGTGTACACCATAAAGCAGTCTGTAGTGCTCAAGGCTATGTGGCCTTCTGTCTAGAGTGGCTGTCTGCTATCATGGTCTTTGTCCTTCAGTTTTTATTTTCCTCTCGCTTTATTAAGCAGTGCAGCATCATCTTAACCAATACAAGACGCACGGTGAGAATGTAAAATGGCCGACCTTACACCACTTTTGAGAGCGCAGGTGAGCTGCGTTCAATGACAGCCCAAGTGTAAAGATGCTGGGCCTCCATGATTCCCTGTCAGTAAATTGTTATTTTGCCTGCTGCTATGATGGTAGCATGTGCATACACATACAAGCTGTATCAATATTATTTTTAATAGTAGTAATAATGGTTGAAGCAGCATTGTTTGCTTTACAAACGGTTTTGCTACAAAACATAAAAGACAAGATAATTAACAGAAATGAAAGACAAAAAAGAAAGAAAAGTTATATAAGGCTTAACCAGTGAAAAGAAATGCAAGTAAAGGTAATTTAAATGACAGATTTTCCCAACATAAGTTTTCTAAAAGACTTAAACCCATGTAGAATAAACAATTAAAAAAAATTGATGAATGAATAAATTCTGCTTGTTTTATGAACCCCCAGACACACACACCAGCAGAGCACCAGTCACTGCTTTGTTGAAGCCTCTTAGGAAATAAGTGGTCAGTACTTCTTTTTTAAATTGCTTAGTAAGCCAGGGATTCATTTTGTGAGCCAAATGACTTCCATGGATCAAGATTATGAAGTTACTTGGCCAATTTTCTTGCCATATTGTTGCAGATGCTACAGCTAAGACAGATGACGGCCAGCGCAACATCATCAATTGAAGTTAGCTGTCTCCCTGAGGCTGCTTGTTGTCTTGGAGTTAAGGATGGCAAGTGGGGGACTCCAGACACCTATTAAATGCATCTGCTTCCCTTGCAAATCTATCATTTCAGCCCTCCAGGAGCCCTTAGCAGAGAAAGTCATGGTTCATACTGTGCTCTTCCTGCATGAGTTTTACACGTGGTTTGGATCTTTTATTATATGGCCAGAGTCTCTGACTTCATTATCAGAAATTGTTAACCTGTAATATTTTATGTTCATAATGAATTTTGCTTTTTAGGTGTTTTTCTACAAGTGTTGACATCAACTAACCCTGCAGTTGTTGTCTTAGAAAGCATTTCGTATTCTTTCATTTTTTTTTAAATTTTATTAAGGGCACATTTATATTGCAAAATGCTGCTGAGTGAAGTTGAAGTTTATTGTTTAATTCAATTCACCCCCACCCCTTAGGGTTTAGGTTAACCCTTATTTTTCTGTTTCTGAGACAAATTAATATGACTGTAATGTTCAAGCCCACAGTGGACTATGTCCTCAAGAGTTTAATGGATGCAAGTTTGTCCATGACAACTGCTCTTACATTTTTTCCCCATCTAAATATATTTAACAATAATTCATATGAACATTTAATGCTGTCTTTACATCAAGGATCAGCTCTGGATCATTGCCATTTAAAATGAAGAGATCAAGGCTTCTCAGCTCAGATGTTGGCATCACGATGTTTTTGTTTCTCCATGTCCTCCCTCAGTGCAGGAAACAGTACAGCGCAATCATGTAGCCAATCATCTTCACAGTGGTTGGTCTCCTCATCCTCTAGTCTATTGAATCTCATTATTGCTGCACACATGGCTGTACCTATTAATGAATGTACAGACAAACTGGCTTCAATCGACTGCAATAAAACAGTACCCTGATTAAAGGATAACTCTGGTTATTTTCAAACTAGGCATTTTTTTGCTAGTTTCTGCCATCACAATGATTGATAAGATTGAGAATTTCAACAGTAGCTTCACTGTAGAGCTTGACTTAGCTTTGGCTTGCAGTTTGCAGGAAGCTGCCCGATACACATACACATGCACACACAAAAGCAAACACATTCCCCAACAGTTTAACTCCTAAAGCAAAAAAAATGCATCCCTTCAACACAACAGCACACACACTGGGACTTGCTTACATCCAATTATGATTTTCCGTGACTTTGAACTCACATGTATTGTTTCATGTTTTATTTGAACTAGAAAGATCCAGACCTCTCAAGTCCTCTCATGCTGTGTTCAGCGCATATCATATGTTCGGTAAATAGGGCTGCCGACTGGGAAACACCATTGATGTCAACTTCCCACTTGTAATTACAAGTACAAAGTGTGGATTTTTTTTGCAGCCTCCAACACCTCCCACATGGCATCACAAATGTAGGATGCGTGTCAACACAAGCTGGTAAACATAGCACCGAATCCACTGATGGCAGTCCAAGGTATTAAATGTCAAAATAATCAATTATATTCACACTAATACAATCAACTGCGCTTCTGAAAAGCAAGAAATATCTGTCGTAGATCATTCATGGTTTATTTTAAATTCATGAATACAAATGATTTTCGATGTGGCCAGTCCATCGAGTACAAGGTGACAGGAGTCCCTCTGGGGTGAAGCGACGAAATCCCATTCATCCACTTCATCCAAAACGAAATAAAGCCGTGCTAATTTGTCTCCTGGAGGCATGAACGCTCAGTGAAGTATGTGATGAAATTTTGAACACAATTAATTGTCATGATGGGAAAAACCAGGAAAATAAGGCCAGGTATATTAAAAATACCTATAAGTATCCCTTAAAGTAGCGACTGCATCAAATTTGGCTTCAGTACACCAAGAATAAGTTCTTGCTGAGATTAAATTGTGATTGTTTTACTCTGGCCATACCAAAATTTCATGGACTGAGAGGCTGAACAAGAAAATGATGTTTCAACATACTGAAGTTAAGGTAATTTAAGGACACGGCAGGGTAAAGGGCATTTTCACTGAATATTCTAACTTCATAACAAGATTGTGAGCTTGTTATTATTAGGACTAGACTGAGAATAATTGCCATGATAAGTAATGCCTATCTGTGATGATGGTGCTAGTTTGAAAGGGAGACTTAATTATATAACTAAATTCTCAAGAGTTTTTTGTGTACATAATGACAAACCATCAGAAAACTAATCAAGGACATGCTGTGTGAATGACTGTTTATTGTTAGCAGGCAATTATGTATATATTCATCCGAACTGTGGCATGGTATCAGTGAACAATGGCAAATTAAGATATATGGGGTAAACATAATCATGAAAGATTTTTGTGGTGATAGTTATTTGTCTGCACTTCATCTTGCACCACATTATCACTGCAGTGGCCAATGTGTGCTATTTTATCTGGAGCATAATAAAATAGTCATAGTGTTACACAAAACCCTGCAGAACAGTTTGCCAGAACATGCCTTAAGCTTCTTGAGGGCTAAAAGGCAAACAAATTAAGTTTCCACATGCCAAATGTGTGAGTTGCATTTATTATTATGATCAGTAACTGATGCTGCTAAATATTATGATGAGGGGAAGACAAAACCTGCATTAAGGAAAACCAGTTAAAGCGGGTTTTAGTGGGTGTTGCACTCTGACTGCCCCTTCTAGTTTATTTTGTTAATAACATTAAAAATGTTCTGTAAGAAAAAGTCAATTCAACTCTTGCTATTGTGCATGCATGTGTGTGTATATGAATTGGCTGTGGGGTGGGTTGTAGCAAATATTTATAGCATGCATATTTGTAGCCTTTGATGCCCTAATGTGAATGAAATGGTCAGTTGCTAGTGGGCTGCTTTGCCTTGTAAATTTGGTGTGATGAAATAGCCAGAAACAGAGAAGTTATTCCCGCTCTTTTAGCGCTTCCAGGAGGAAAATTAACCACATTTCCTGGACAAAAGCCAGAAGAGTCATAATAACACTTCCCCATGGCCTTGTTGGTGAGATGGTGAGTAATTGATACCTCTTTATGTTTGTTATTATCCCATTTTCTCTATCTTTCATTGCACTCTGTATCTCCTTGTTCCTGACAACAGGGGCAAATTTTACGGACATGCAAGAGTGACCGAATAACAGCCAACTTCCTCGACCGGCCAGCATTTTGTTTCAATATGCAACTTAAACTCACCCACTTTGCAAGACTCTTATTGATTGCAGGGTGCACTGGTTTGATTCCTTCAACCACACAACCTGTCCTGTTAGTGTAGCTGGGAAGCCTAACTCTATGGAGGGTAGTATAGGAGAATGGCAATTGTTGAGCTGCACTTTCTGTAACATAAAAATACATTTTGTACTTACCTGATTGTCCTTTCATATGCTAGTGAGCTGCAAGGAAGTGTTGCACAAACATATTTCAAATATGTTGCTTTATTATTATTATTATTATTATTATTATTATTACACAAAAAGAAACACCCTATCAACAGATGCATCTATCAGAAATCATGGTAACAACTGCTTTCTGCTTTAGGTTGCAAGCGACAAGGGTGTCTTGGAGATTACCCATGTTTTTATACACTCCCACTAATCAAGGAGCTCCCTCTGCAGCTTGCAACTGTGACTCAATTAGTGCTAGTAGGGAGGGACCGATTTGGGAAATGGGACTTACAGGGTAGCCTACACTCCTGTAAGCCATTCAATGCTGCCACTCATGGCCAAAAGATATATTGCATGGAATTTTGCTAGAGGAAAAATAGTCAAGTCAGTTTTAAGTTTTATGCCTTGTATTTAGTTATTTGGTTTTTGTCCTTTGAAGTTTTATCATTTATCAATCCTTTTCAGTGTCACTATGGGTCAAATAATTTCTTATGTCTTTATGAATCACTTAAGTAGTTGCATCAACCTCCTTTTTACTGCTTTTTTATTATGATCTATTCCAAGCCTGCCTCCTTGTCATTCCTTTTGACTGGGAGATTCCAACCTCCATCCACAGAAACAGGCTCTGTTTGAGCAGGTGAGTAAGATTATGGACATGATCAGTCCAATCCTTTTGGACACAAGCATTTGGGTTCCTGTCGCAATCATTTTTTTCTGAATTTAGAAGCAAAAACATAGATTTACTGTTTATAAAAAACCACACTGTTACATACAATGGATTGCCAATATAATTATTTAAATTTCCATTTCTTTATCACTCATTTCAGCTAACACAAAAATAAACACACATACCTTAACATTTTATGCTAGGGTTTCGTTCTTTTGATTCAGCTTGGCAGGATAACAATTAATCACTCAGATGCACTCAACCCCTCTCAGATGGAATGGATATTGCCCACACACAGTAAAGAAGTCACAGTGACTTCCATAACTTTCAAACACCAAGTTTTCTTCTTTGCCCCGTGGCACAATCTTTTAGTCTTTCTGGCACAGGCCACTTCTACTGCCATCTGTGAAGAACATGCCATCACGTCAACATGCAGATCCTCATGGCACCGGAGCAGTGGCAAAACATGAATCATTCATGCCATAACAGCTGCGTATGTGTTTGTGTCTGCATATTTGAATACGCATGCATCCGTGTGTGCATGTGCATGTAATGTGATTATGAGCCAGGGGTTGCTTGAAGGTGATGTACAGTCTCCAACAGCCAGGCTGCACTTGCATTTCACACCACTGCTTCTTGAGATGTTGTCCCGCTCTCTTGCTTACAGGTATTAGAGGAGACCCAAGTATCATATAGCTGAAAAGCCCTTAATTACAGTTACAGTAATAAATGGCTTGCCTATAGGTTTTTACTGTGATGACAACACTCGCTAACCTTAGTCTCTCAATGACAGTAAGGGAAAACTCTTCTGAAGAGGATAGTCATACTTCTTACTTGCATGGAACAAAACAAATGGTCTCTTTTCTAGTAGGATCTTGAAATCAAATGATCAATTGCTTTACATTAATCAATATGATTATTTTTTATGCCAATATTACAACCTAAAGATCATTTGATAATCACTCTAGCAAACTAGCATTTTATGAGATTTGATCATTTTTTTGAATATTTTGTTTGAGATAGTATTGCTCTTGAATGAGAGGGTCCCTCTTATACATTTAGAGGATGTGCACGTATGCTGATGCTTGTGTTTGGAGCCTCTCTTTATTTTTGTGCACTCAAAGCCCTGTGCATCTTACTGGGGAACCTATAGCGCAGCGTGACAAAGAGTCCTCTATTTGGCCTTTTTGATGTAGCTGGCCTGGAAAGGAGACACTCTTGCATATATCAAAGGTTGCTTTCAGATAAAAAAGTTAAACCTTGTTCGTCTAACGACGCAATGCAATGGTCTGCACCTCAAGGCTCCTGTCTGCTGCATCATTTTATTAAAAGGCACCTGAACGTTCTATCTTACATTTCAGAGTATCTGTTTGAATAAAACCTGACAGACGGCATAACTCATTTCTCTGAGGGTTTTGTCTGAGGTAGCAGCCTCTGAATCAAAGACAGACAGAATGGAAAAATAACAGGCAGATGCTTTTCCATTCTCACATTAAATCGCATTGTGTTGTGTGCATCTCTGGGACATGCCACACAAGCTTATCTTCCCAACACACTCCTAACAACCTGCGATGCCAACAAAGCAAGCCGCTGAGCGAGGTGGAAAGGGGAACATGATCACAAATATGCTGCTGCCTCCCTGAGTGCATAATGATCCACAGTACGTTTCACAAACATAACTGCTTTTTTAGTGAAGCAGAGGCAACCTCTTCAGGCATTTTATTAGTTTCTCTAACAGAGCAGGCTGACCCTCAGCAGTAGATGGATATTCAAGCGGTTACACATAAAAAAAATGTAAAAAACGACAAAAAACACAGATACTTTGCCTTATAATGGAATCCATTTTCCACTGCAACATTGTCCGCAGTCAAGCGGTAATGCTGTCAGTGGCAGGTAATAGTGTGTTGTAAAGATTCCACTGACTCATGATATATAGGCCTCGCAACATTTACTGTGAAATGATCTCACTCACTCCCCAAAGGATAAAAGATAACCATTGAATCACTGCAGTTATATTTCAAGCCTGACAGTGGTCTAAATGATTAATTTCATCCCATGTATTAAATCATGAACAATCTTTAATTCATGACTCAGGTATGGTACAGAGGCCTGCATACAAAAAAATCCAGCGCGGATTATGTTCAACTGCCCATATAAAAGAAATCCATCCCTATGCTAAAATGTCATTTTGAATGAGACGTCATCCTCCCCAAAATATATTTGGCTCTTTTTCATGTTCCTGAATATAATTTTGAGCGTATCCCTGGTAAAAATCATCATGTGAATTGCAGTATTTGTTTAAATGTGATTTTTCTCACTCTTATGCTCTGTATTTAAAAAGCAATCTGGCACACCTCCATGTGCACAGACCTTTTTATGTAGCATATCTGATTAGGTCACATTGAGCAACGCTACCCTTCCACCCACACACCCACAGCACGCAAACACACGCACGCACACGCACACACACACACACACACACACACACACACACACACACACACAAACCCATTTAGAGGGTGAATTATGTCAATTATACCCTAGACCATCTAAGTACATCTGGGCGGATGTGAGAACAATGATACTGAGTAAAATGAAGATAAGAATAGACAGCCGAACGAGATGAGCTGATGATTATAACTATGATTATAATCTCAATTGATGAATGAAAAAAAAAAAAAAAACCTGAACAAGTTATTAGTGATGAGTACAGGGTGACAGCTTGCTTTGGCCTTGTTAGACGAATACGTATGAATATGTGTTGATGATGCTACTGAAAGGAAATTCCTGGAGCTGATCCCTTGATAATGAATCGGTGTATTGGAGTACAACTGCGACAAAATCATCCAGGGTGATTTAACAGGGACGTGAGCATATCTTCTGGGCCATACATGATGGCAGTACATAAAGATAAAGCTCATTTGGAGGCAAAAGCTCAAACAAGCTTAAGGACTCCAAAGACATTCTCATTATCAATGAAGCAGGTCCAAGTTTTGTGTCTTAATGACATTGTGGATTGAAGGCTTGGTTCTCTGGTTTCTACCTTAGGGGAAAAGCTGTGCATCATTTTACAACAACCACATTTCAATCTATTAAGTCATGCACTGACTTATAGAGCAGTGTTATCCACAATACTTTGTGAGCATCTAGAAAATATCAGCAACACACAATGCTCATACAGTAAAAGAACATACAATACAAATAATGTTATTACATATTGGTCCGACATAATATCCTAAAATAAGTGCATAGTAAAGCATTCCAGCATTTAACATAAATGTTGCTGTAAGATCTTCAAAGTTTCTGAAATTATGTTTTTTCTCTGCACTAAGATGGTAGGTTAAAATACATGGGGTGATTATATACATTTTTGCTGGTAGAAAAATACAGTTGAAAACAGATTTTTTATTTCTAGCTGGTAGTATGACTTTCTCTCTGCAGAGGAAAAAGTGCTTACGGTTCATCTACAGTTCAAGAGCTAGAATACGTGTCTTTTCATTCTGTCTCTCCCCTGAGATGTGAGCTGCCTGCTGTGGTGCACATGCTCTTGTTAACTCAGAGATTGATACCGGGTGTCACCAAAGGTTAATTACCAGGCTCAGGTGTCGGCATGACCATGAATCCTTAAAAAAAAAAAAAATCCATTGCTGTTACTGCAAACTTTGTGAGAAATTAATGGGTTTGCATTGATGTCTCCACTGTCCTCTCAGTGCGTGGTTTTAGTGAAAAAAGCATGACAGATTTTTCAAACAGGACGTTTTCATTTCAACCAAATACCACAATTAGTTTCAGTGAGGATTTACATGTTTGTTCTCAAATTGATAGTTCAGAATTTAAGCCATATGATGGTATTTGCTGCTCCATGCAACTGTAATAGATTCTCCGAGTCAAGTTTGACCCATCAACAAATTTTTAATTCTAGACATACACAATATGACAAAAAATATGTAAATTACATTTTTACTAATATAAATTCTAATTTGTGCTGTCTCTAAATTAGACTGAGACTTGTAAAAGGTGTGGTCTCATGTCTCAAAATTATTGTTTAGGATCACTACAATTCAGTTTTGACTTGACAGAATATATAGTATTGATACCTACAAGCAGAATAACAACTAGTCAGAATATGGCAATTGGTATCTGGAACGCTGAGATATTTTAGTAATAGATGTACAGAAACACAAATCATAGGTCATAATATAGCTGATTTTGGTGTGGGGATGCACTCTCATTTTCATTTCATTTTCATCTATTGTTTATTTTACAAGGACAGTGCACATTAATGAACAATTGACGCACACATGACGTCATGTAAATATGCCGGATTTAGCTCAAAGTGAATTTCCATCCTCACATTAAAAGACAGACAGACATACCATAAAAAACAGATAATGATGAGAAAGCAATGCTGCATGGCATTGCTACCTGCATATAAATACAGTTTCTTCTTTAAATACTGCATAAATATAAGAAGAGACAGAATATTAGCAGCAATTATAACAATAAGAAAATAGATAATAATGCCATAATGCTGCATGGCAATAAGAAATAAGAGAACATTTTAGGATATTAGCAGCAGTTACACAGTAAACTACAATAAAAAAATAGGATACAGTAAGAAATAAGGGCTACAGTAGTACTGTATTAAATTGCTGGTCAGTATTTCATTCATGGGTGCAGATTTGGTGGGACAAATCTTCTCCTCTGTCGCAGTCCCACTTTGCTGAGATGTTGTGATATGACACGTGTTTCTAGGCTAGAGCAGGCTTAATTCAGTGTAGTGCTTAAGTTCAGTCTACCTTAAGTTGAACATGACTACCCTCTGATGAGTAAAACCAAGTGACATCATGTACTGTAATTTCAAAAAGCTTACACTGGCAGTTACTGGACATGGCATTGATTGTCTGAATATGAGACACACGCTAGAACAACTGAACAAAGCAATCTGGCTTTGGCTCCCGAGGACCAGTATTGAGAACCATTGCATTCAGCTATTATTTGATTAATTTTTAATAACGTGAAGTACTTCCTGGGAATCGGAAACTCTGGTGCTCCATTTCAGCCCACCTCCGTGTCTGTTATGGCCTATGTTCATCTATAAAGTCTCCATCACAAACATTAAGAAGGAGCAAATGGTCAGCGCGTGTGGAGAAATAGCTCAGCTAACTAGGCTATCTTGGCAGTGCAGGGTTTTATGGAAATAGTGTAGTGTGGCTAGTGCAGCCATTGTTTATAAGTCTTTAAGTTGGCTGTGTCAAAGTCATGGGGAACCTAGAAAGCATTAGCATACTTATTGGATTGAAGCACTTTGCTTTCAGCTTAGTTATGAAGGTTTGTAGTTCAATTTTTACACAGATAAAGCTTTTACTTCTTTACTCAATAAGATACTGCTCAATCAAGAACAGACAGAGGTTTGATTGGGGTATAAAAAATGTCCCACCCTGATTGTCTGACCTGGAATCTGGTTGTGTGCTGCCTTGGCCATGGTAAAAATGTGAGCCTCTGCCTTGTCACTTCACTGGTGTTTGGTGAAAGCAGAGAGGGGAGTAAAGTAAACAGATTGGGTTATAGGCCCTGGAGAAAAATAGGCCCTAGAGAAAAATGTGAGAATCTAATAAGAGAGCACATCTAGTTCTGTCCAATGATGGATTATATGTGCTTTTGAAAATCCAACCCTCTGAATTCTGGACCCCATAACTGACTGGAAGTGAAATGTATATGGTTTTTAAGTTCAGACTCAGTCATCCACATTGTGTGTGAGAATGTCAAGACGCTTGGGAGCCCCCACCCACGGGTTTCAGTCTGACATCATTTTATTCTCTCTGTGTACCTCAGGGATTGTCACAGCCTCATGAAACTTTACACACAGTATGTATATCCACAGATCCTTCATTTCATACCCTGGCGCCTTCGTACACTCAAGAGCAGGGAGCCTAAGGAGCTGCTCGTAGTCATGCTGTGCACAAAACTTTCCCTCAAACAGATGAAATGTTAAGAGCTGATCACCAATGATCAGTTAAATACTTTGATTTCCTGAAACTTAATACATAAGAATTAGAAACGTGTGACATAAGAATAAAAGCCACTTATAATTCACCAAATTTTTTGCAAGCTTTTCTGTTTTCAGAATTAGTTTTGAATTGCATGGGCGGAATTAAATATAAAGACACTAATAATTCTGAGCAAACTTTACACTTTACATATTATCGATCCCTTGAATCCAGATGTCACCCTTAATGTGACCACACCTTCGCCTGAAATTACATAGTTATGGCACAGCATCCTCATTGGGTGAACAATAACATTAGCTCTTAGGCAGCTGATGAAGTGTCAATATTCCTTTCCCCTGCCTATAAACTTTGTTTATCCTCCAACAAAGTGCTTTTATGGCTTTGTTTGCAAAGGTGGGGTGAAAGAGGAGCCAGGATTTAATTAGTAACACTTGTATCACATTTGCAGGTTCATTACAGTATGCAGGGGACCAGAGCTAATGAGAAATCTCACTCGTACCGTGCAGTAACATCTATCATCAAAAGTAAAAAGCAATCACAAGTCTCAAAACTAGTCCCTAACCAGTGGGGGTTGCCCTAACACAATACTCAAGAGTTGGTAATTGTTCTGGCTGCAGGGCTATTCAAGATGTCCCAGCTATTGACAGCTGTTCTCTGCATATGTGAATGGCTCTTTCCATATGTGAACGGCTCTTAAATAACAAGGGAGGGACTGACAGAGGTATATCAAAACTGAACCACTTCTCTTAAAGGGGAATTACGCTGTAAGAACAGTTTTAGAAACTGCTATCTCAACTCTCTCATCCCTCATGTCCACTGTTCTCTTTAGGTTCAGCTTTGTTTCACAGCTGAGGCCTATATTAGTGTATGTGAGGCAAGACACTGCAAAACTTTATTATTTAGTTCCACAGCACAGTGGTGTTGGGTGGAGTGATGACCTCATTATGTTAAGAGATCAACAGAATCCAGTCCAGGGACATTTTCTGATTGCAGTCCCTGGAGTGCCTGGCCTCTGGGTAGGAGGCGTCCAGCTGGACACTCTGATGGGCTGTGAACATGTAGTCTAAACAGATGGGGTTTTATATAGCCCAAGTCTATAGACAAGCCTAGTTAATGTGGGAGCACAAATGCACGCAGGCAAACATGTATACATGCATGCATGCTCTCTCTCTCTCTGTCTCTCTCTCTCTCTCTCTCTCTCGCTCTCACTCTCTCTCACACACACACACACACACACACACACACAGGGATCAGGCCATATTTGCAAAAATGAGAGCAGTATCAAAGCCGTACAAGAATCTACAATACTAAGCTAAATCGTTTTTGTGAATCTGTGAATCTGTCTCTGCGTGAAGCTTTGTAGCTCTGTGAGAAAAGTATCACCATGTACCGCTTCATAGCACATGACATGATCTAAATATATTAGATGCAGAAACATAGTTGACGACTCCTTACACTCACAGATAGCTTTATTCCCATATCGGCTTTGCTCCACATGAATCAGGTCAGCGAACCAGATGGTGGAGCCAATAGAAGGGCTGGGTAAGACTGGGAGACTACTCTTAGACCACTATAGTAATCCCACAGTCACAGTCCCCTATCTGACAAATGAGAAATGGCCTGCTAGCATGTTGTACTGGGCTGCTGCCATGCACCAAAAACACAAGCAGCTGGGAGACAATGGACTGCTGTTCCTTTGCTTTTCTTCTCATCAGTCAGAGAAAAAGGGGGGAGACAGAGAAAACAGATGGAACAAAAGACAATGGACACAAGTGACGAACATGTAAATTGCTGTTTAGTCGTGAACGAAAGAGTAGCGACAAACATTATCAACCATCATTTTCATATTATGTTGAGTTCACTAACTTTAGGACATTAGACCAAGGACAAGAGTTTTAAAAGCACATCTTCCCGACACTCTAGTCTTGAACTGATAGTGTTGGAATATTTTTTGTTATGGCTGTTTCACTGTAAGCTTGTTAATGTTCAGCATGAGTTCATCTGCCACAGCTGCACTGCATCAGAGTTCCATCTCATTTAGCAATGTCTCACTGACCTAACGTGCTGGCTTGAACTCCTTGTAATCCAATTTCCTTGGGAGACATAACTTCTCCAAGGCTTTCAGTGATTACCTGCTTATTTCAGACCTTGTAATTGTCTCCAAGTTTAACAGACTAAGCTTGAAAATAACTTGCTGCTTTTCCTCTCCAAGCCTGTTCTGTGACCTGCTATGGTAATGAACGAATGGCTGGTAATATGGCTGTTAACCTGCAATGCTTTTGCAATGATCTAAGCAACCAGTGTGTTGTGTGTGCGTGTGTTGGTTTGATTAGTTACTTATTATAGAAATAGAGGTAGGGATTGTGAATAAAGGGCCTGGAAGGCAATGTGTTATCATGAATCATACATGAGTCATTATTGCACTTGTATAACATGAGTACAAATTTATAGGCTATAGGCTATAGGCTATATGCACCAGTGCACCATTTTTAAGTAGCATGTAGTTTCATCATACCAAATTACCTCTGTTTTCCTGGCTCATTAAGCCTTTTATCCCATCCTATGCTCTAGCCCAGATCAATATCTTGTAAACAAATTGTGGAGGAAAGAGGAAGTTATTTTAGATAGATAGATAGATAGATAGATAGATTTTTTATTACAATACAGGAATATGGGAAACAATAAAGATCAGTAACACCAGAATAACAATTCAGTTGCCCATATATATAGAAACACTGGCACTAGAGATATGCAAATTCCATGTAACCAAAAGACAGTCTGCTTGTTCAGGGCCATGGTGGCATGATGACTTCTGCTGAGGCAAGCGTTTTTACTGATTCAGGGTCTGTAACTGCGGTCAGATGGGAGGAGAGTGAAACATGGGTTGAAGGAGTGTTCAGGGTCATTTGCTAAGGTTTTACATATGATGGTATTTGTGTTGAGGATGGGAGTGGAAGGTCTAGTGCCAATACAGATACATCACGTGAAAGCTATAGGTAAAGATACACTCACTTCAACCACAGTACAGTTACATTAATTATGACACACAATACCATTAGGATTCTGCATGGTACTCGTTTAAGAGTCTGAAGGACTAGTAAATTCTGTTCATATTTGATGTAATATGTATCATGGCCGACTCTACATGGTCTGCATTCAAATCTTTGTAAAGGCAGCTGTTGAGGTAGAGTTCATCCAAAAATGAAAATTTTATAATCCACTCATTGCCACATTAGTTTTGATGTTTATGTAAAGTTTAATATACAGCTGAATGGTCATTATCGTTAAATAAACCTTGACAGGGTGACTAAGTGGAGAGTTCCTGTATCACCCTGAATGGATTTATGTCAAAATGTTGCTAATATTATATATATTTCAAATATGTTACTCAAAAGCCTCATACATAGAATAAATAATATGTCCACCCATTCATTTTGAGCATTGAGCTCTGATTATTTTGATGGAACGATCTAGCAAGTGCATTGTCTTGCTTCCTTCCCATCTCTGATCCTATGGCAACTATGAATACTGTATGTGAATCTTCCCACTAATACATTCCACTCATATAAAACTTATTGTAATGAACAATAACAACAATAAACTAATGGCTGCACTAACTACTTGCATTATGTTACACTAACTACATTAGTCTATATTAGCCACCACTCCCACATGTTTTTAAATCCCAATTACTTCAGAAATTGTTGTCTTTATTTTCCATTAATTAACACTGGTGCAACATTAACACTAATACTTTGCTAGCTGAGCAGTTTTTGTGTGTGTGTGTGTGTGTGTGTGTGTGTGTGTGTGTACATATGTGCTGTATTTAATCCATTTTTGCAAATATGTGATGTCTACAATGCTGCGGCTCAATTCAAGTCAAGTTGAATAATGTCCCAGATAATAGTCTGACCTGTACAAAAATAGTGTGGGCAGAAATTTGTTTTCAGAACATAAGCCTGCTTAAATTTTCTCCCTCCTTGTTGGCAAGTGGCCATGGCATAACATAACAGCAAATTAGCTAGGGCAGCTCCATAGCAGGCTTTTTCAAAACAACTGAATAAAATGGAGATTATTGACTTAAATTTCCAAAAAGGGCCAAAATGTGAACACAAAACTACACCAAAAAGCTTAATCAAGTATTGTGAAGCCATGCTATTTTGGTAGGCATCTAAATGTCTAATCTCATTATCTCATTATAGTGATCACAGAACTGTGACCACTAATTATTATTGAACTGATTAGAATATTGTGTTACATGGTGGTGGCCCCAAATAATGCAAATGGACATCGATTATTTAGAAATGTAGTTGGCATTATTAGGTCTTGTGTCATCATGGCGTTTTGGTTAATATTCCTCAAGCCTCAAGTCAAGATGATTTGTATCCAACAATTTCTGCTTCAGGGCATAATGATTTGGACCCTCTCTCTCTCTCTCTCTCTCTCTCTCTCTCTCTCTCTCCCTCCCTCTGTATGTCTCTTAATACTTAACTTTCCAAACAAAGTAGGAGGTTAAGAACATGACCTGGAATAAATGATTTGACTTTTTCCTTCCTTCCTTGCCAGCTATCTAGTTGATTTTGTAATCGTTTTGCTGTAACTTTTCTAGAATTTATTATAGGACTACTACAGTTATTTTTGTAATGGGTAGCCTACTTTATTATTGTTCATATTGTTCATACAGCCCAAGATGGACTTTGCATGCAGCTTCCCGAAATATTGCCAAGCTTAGAGCTCCCCCCTCAATGTGACCACTGACAGGGCGCATCCTCAGTCAGGGAATTGCGCATGCGTGAACGACAGCGACTCTCCTGATTTGACAACCTTTGAATGTGCCACACAGCTCACTATATTGCAAGGCTTCCCGTTACTAGCGCACCATCTGCACCTGCCTTCTCCGTGGTTGTGACTGGAGCGCTGGGAGGGGTCATTATTTCGCAGGGAGGAGGAGGAGGCATTTCCTAGACACCGTCAGAAGCGTGTAGTCTCAAATTCAGCACCACAAGATTGAGGAAAGCGTCCGGATTGAGGCGATTTTCACTGTTCACTGTGGGTTGAATTAGGAGGACACCGTCTTTGGGAATACATAGTGAAACCAGCCTTCAGACACATTTTGTGGACCTGCAAGAACCGGGTAAGGTGCGTAGTTTGTCAGACGCTCTGGTTGTCAACTGGGCATTTTTCTCCCTTTTTTGCTAGCAGCCTAGTAGCAGGTCCTACTGCACTGACTGACTCGCTGTTCTGCTAACGTTAGCCAAGGCGAGGTCCGGGTGTTCATTCATCAGTGTGATTTAACGTTAGCTAGCGAGATAAAGAGATCCCCGTATCGGATACTCGCATCATTTAAATATGAAATCATCGCAGGCTTGAGTATTACTAAATATAGCTACTATCTGACTTTGGTTTGCTGAGCGGGGCGATTCCCATTACATGCTAGTATCGCCCAGTCCGCTACGTAAACGGCACGCCGAGCACTGCTATCCAGCGAGCCCCGGTGCTGAAAGCCTGCTCCGACTGACTTATGGGAGTCTGTCGGGCAAAGAACAGCTAGCATGCTAAGCTAGTACAACAGCTAAGCTAATTGACTCCGGCTACTTTTGTGCTAGTAAAATAACGGGAGTCTGATGTGAACAAAGTTACAGGCTCGCAATGCCAGGCAGACCGTGTTTTATGGCCAAAGCGTTGGTTAGCTAGTAACGGCTGAATTTCTTCACCGATTCTAAGACCGTTTTTGCGCCTTCTCTTGTTTGCATGCCGCTCCTTCTTATCATAGGTAACGTTATTCCTCATTAATTTCTTTGTCTGGCAATTTTGCCTCTTTGTTTAATTGTTATTCTTATGTATATAGAGATAAACCACTTAGTCTATCTGTCGTCATTGAATTACCGGTGCTTATTGTATACTTTGCTAATTATTTTGAATTCTTAATTACGTCTTCTTGAGGTTTTTTAAGTATGCAAGTGGTAAATAGCCTTATTCAGGTAAAGGCTTTCGACTGGAGCTTACCATGCCTCACCTTTTTCCTTTCCTAGTGTTTGAATTTGTAATGGTTTTCTCCAAGTCTTGTCTGTATTCTCTCTTATGACGACGAGATTGATTAGAGTGTTATTAGTAACCTGACACAACTCTAATACACATAACCTGACACTCATGCTTGATCATATCATATCATATTTATGTCAGCCGTCCCTTATTATGCAGTGACTAGCGTGTAGGTCACATACTACGCTGAAGCACTGATGCAAAAACCCTGTGTCTGCCATATGGCAGTGGACAGTCAGTTGTAAATATTGTCTGGCTGCCTTTTATCACATACTGCAGCCTACCCTTGGCTACTGCTTAGAATTGAGAATTATTCTGCATTGATTTTCCTATTCACCAATTATTGCAGCTACAACACTGTAATCAGTAGAAACAAGGGGTGTGGCAGTTTGAAAATAAAGTTTGAAACACCCTGTGTGTGTGTGTGTGTGTGTGTGTGTGTTGGTACTAGGAAGCTTGCATGCATGCAGCGCATGCATCAGTCAGGCTGTATGGGCCGTGTATTTAATAGTTTAGCGCAATAAGAGTCAAACTAAACCTTTTGTGAGTCAGTGTAGTTTGCCACATTCTGTTCCTGTAACCAGAGCTGTATATGGAATCTGGGAGGCCTGTAGGGGTCACATAGTGGCTGTATTTAGACTCTGAACTTTTGATTGGCATGGAGGTATGCTCACAGGGCACTGACTCCCTCTCAGTGGGCTGCGTGGTGCTCTGTGTTTTCCCCATATATTTTACCCAGCCACTGATTAGCCAGAGTGGACAGCCAGCATACAAGGAGGCCCAACGAATCTCATCTGAATAGGTTTTTAGCAAAAAGATCTTAGTGTAAATACTGCCACTTGGGAGAAATAATTCAGTGTATCGGGGCAGTTTATTTTGTTATGATGGCATAGGCTTATTGTATAGTTGGACATGGGTGGATGATCCCTCCCATACCTCAAAATTTAGAAAAAACAACAGATGGTGAGCTGCACCCATAACATCAGTGGCACATGCTGCTCGGTACAATAAAATTGAAAAACTGTGTTTCATTGTTTGAATCAATTACACAGCATGCATATTAGTTTTTTTCTTCGGTGCTTGTTCAGTGGTTGGGAAGAGAAACAGTATGGTGTGTAAGAAGATTTAGATTTCTTACTAGCTGCATTTGTTTATCTCTGTCCATCTGCTCAACGCCAGCTTTTACGCAAGGATTATCTGTTTCATCTTAAAAATACTTTTGTTTTTATAAGTTTATAGTAGGCTACAGCCGTATTCAATATCATCCTCTTATGCAAGTCTACTGTTTAACACTGCCATGCATACTTTGGTGATTGATATGGACAGAACTTGTTCATTATATGACAAACTCATTGAGAGGGACACTTTACCTGAGGTTTGGTCAGAATAACAAAAATAACAGCAGCTAGCTGTGCTGCAGCTAGCAAAATGTCATCGTTGATTGTGCTTTGTGCATAGTTAATTGAAAACAACAGTGTCTGGTTACTTCACTGATAGTAATTTTAATTGGTGAAATAACAGAATATAGTTTTAGCTAGCTCAGAAATATAATAATTTTTAGGGAACAATGCAACCTCTCTCAGCAACAGCGATAGCTATCTTTCAAGGGGGTGCAAGGGTTTAGGCTATATCCAAAGAATCACATTTTCAGATGGATATTTTACAGTCTAGCCTTTGTTGCATTGATTTGCAGAGAATGTTGTGTTTCAATCCATTGCAAACTTCATCCCATATCGGCATATCTCTAAGGCAATAACATGTTGACAAGTACTTCAGCTCAAATCATAGTCAACATGGTTGAACATGGTTTTTCTTATTTGGAGTTTTTCTTATTTGGAGTGCAGTGTTGTACTCCATCTGTCATTTGGGTACAGTTACTTTGCACCTGTGTTGTGGAATTTTCATTTATATCTTGTGTTATACACCATTATTATCATTATTATTATTATTTTCTTTTACAAACAATCTGGTGGAGGTAGTGCAGTGTGCTATCCAGAATCACTAGGCCTCACCACTGATCCCTCATTCTTCAATCCACTTTGCAGATTGTCAGTGCTTGACAGTCACATGTATGTAATTTTTGGGCTCAGTTAGGTCATTTGTGGCTATAGCCTGTATTTTCTTTCACCGTGGATTAGGAAAAGCTGTAATTTATGGGTGAGACTACACAATCAATGGCAGTCAGGACTGCATTGTGTTCCCTGTCTCCTGGGAGAGGAAGCTATATTGGCTGAACACCATCAGACCCCCTGTTGTTGTACAGATGCAGAGCCCTAGGGTAGCCATGGTACCCCCATTGACTGGAACAGAATTGCCTCTCCACTGCTGCCTTTTCTCACTCCAACTCTTGGACAAATGTTTGATGCTGTTCAAGAGATGAGAGATGAGGCAGTAAAAAACAACACAGAACAATCAATAGTTGTAGCTCTCTTGTCTGTATGCCTACCACATCAATTTCAACTCTCGTGACCACGGGTTTTGTATTACCATATGCTACGCTGTGAAACTGCATGGCACTGAAAGCAGAATTATAGGCTTGATGATACATTGTTGCTCTGGTATTCACACAACAGTGATATGTTATAGGTCATTAAGCAACTAAAGCATCGCTGTATTGAGCTACCAAACTCTCCCGGCCTTCTTAGAATTTTAATTTGATGGTTGAAAATGTTAAGAATTTTCTCTGAAACAAAAAACACAATGAAACAAACAAGCAATAAACACCCTGAGATTGAACCAAACATATTGTTACTGTTGTAGTGGGAACACAGGCACTTTATTTCATCAGAGCTATTTCAACTTTTATAACATTTATATTTATCATTTTAGATGTGGAAGACTAGTTTCTCATGCTTTTAGGGCAGGATATCATAGCTCTTTACATAATATGTTTTTATTGGCCGATCTAATAGGCCAGCTGTTAACTCCTCAGTGTTGATTTTGTTGGTGTTCAGGATGGACTGTGTGTGAAATGTAGCACAAGTAACATGTAGCTTGTCTTACTTTTTCATATATTACTTTCAAACACCTGTTTTGTGTGCCTACATGACATGCAACATTGACATACATTAGCTAGATTAGTCTGTTGTTTATATGACACTAAATCACATATGGGCCATCCAGATGACCCAGCGCTGGTTAGAAGTGTAGTGTCAGCAGCAGTTTGGTGCAGCAAGAGAGAATGAGGTCATTGTCCTCAGTTCCTTTTCACGTCTGTTAGTCTGCCTAAGACCACACCCACATCCATAAATGCCCAGCAAACGTGCTGCTGCTGTGAAAGGTTATGTTGTCACAACCTAGCTTAATACTCTACATAAAAAACATTAAAGCATTACTTTTAAATCTGTGGGTGGAAGGGAAAGTCACAAAAACATACTCATTCATTTTTTTTTCACATTAGGACATGATATAATCCACAAAAATATGTACTCAATATATTCTCGATATACCCCTAGAAAGCTTCTTAGTGTGGTTCAGGAAGCTAAAGTGGGAAAGAAAAATGACTTGAAATGTGATTTAATTAATCTATGAAAGATCAGGAACTAGAATTAAATGCCTTAATTTCCTTAAGTAAATCATTTTAAATAAATAATGGGTAAATACCAAATTTCCATATTTTGTGAAACAAATAAATGTGCAACAATAGCCTGAAACAAAGCACATTTTCTTTGGAAAACTAGAATACGCTGAAGCTGTCGGCTTCAGTAGAAAAAAGCTGAATGAGTTTTGTAATATTGTAATGTACCCAGCTCACACTAATAACCTGCTGCTACAATGTTTGTATGGACCTCAGCCAACAGTTGGGGTTCATGTAAAACCAGGCCGGCTAACAAATTATGTAGCGAGCTAATGTCACTGTCTGTCTCTTACCAAATTTTTTTCAAAAACAACACATAACCTAGAACAATGTACAATCTATTATTATACAGTCAGGAATCAGGATCAGGTTTATTTTCAAGTAGGTTAAGAAACATACAAAGAATATGGCTTGGTATGTTGGTACTAAATAAAAAAATAAATACAGTAAATACTCTGGAGTGCTAGAAAAGAACTGCAGAGTGGATAGGGATATTTACAAAGGATAAAAATATAAATGTACGAATGTTCAAATAGAACATAGAATGTATCAGCTTTGAATATACAAGGTTTTGAGGGTGGGGAAATACATGTAGGGGGACAAACTCAGTGGCTGTAATGACTAATGAAACTAATTAAACTAATTATTGAACATAGCTAATTCTTGTCATCATTTCAGCTGTAATCTTCAAATATAGACAATTTATTACCTGGTGACTAATATGCTGATTTGGACTGAAAAAATGGGTGGAAAGATTTAAAGTTGATTTACTCTTATTAGTGCTCTTCAACTAAGAACCCTGCTATGGACATATGGTATTTCAGGTCCCTGTCATATTAGTTGCTGTCAGCAATTGCATTGTTTAAATAATTTATTTCACGTGTCTCATTAGAATCTCACATTTATAGTCATATTAAATTCATAATGTATATTAATACATCATTGTGTCATTTCCTGATGTGTTTTTAATGCACTGATAATATGTTTATGATGTGTTTATGGTGCTTAATGATGTAGGCCCACTTCAATTGGTGTTTCCAAAAATATATGTTTGTTGTTGATGTAAAAATAGGAATATATTTGCAAGCAATTTCACTGACATTTAAATAACAGATATGAAACCATTTTATGACTAGTTTAATCATAGGAGGTACACTGCTGGCATAGGCAATAGCAGACAGCTGTTACTCAGAAATTGCCAATGCAGTGGTAGCTCATTGTTACCTGCATTGCCATCAGACACCTTTTTTGTCTGCAGACCCTAGTGGTGGATACATTTATAATATTAATTAGCTTCTCTCACTACTCGACTCCCAATTAGATTTTAAAATAGAATAAAACCTCCAAATTAGGCAGATTACCTGCCTGAGCGATAGGTAGAGTTCACAAACGTATTAGATGCAGCTGAAATTTACCATCACTTGGCTGGTATTGATTTCATACCTTAAGCTATCATGTTTGATCTTTTGTGGAAACATTTTTAAGATTATTAAAACCCCAACCCCTTGAAGAAGTCGAGCTGACATGTTGGTTGACTGTATAACAACTTGTGTTATTGTTTCACATGTGACAGGATGACCTCTATGGTCACATGTAGAAAAAAATGTTACAGCCATTTGCCTTTTTTGGCTAGCTTTCAATTATTCATCATCAACGTACTCTCAGAGATAGTCGAGGGGTTGCGTTTCTTGCCTTTGGAGCCACATATATGCCCCCATGAGCCTCACAGATTTCTCTAACAGCGTTCTCTCCTGTCCCACCCCCATCTCTGCGTCCTTCTCTACTTTCCCACTCTCTCAGTAAACAATAGAAAACATTAAATGTGAGGGAAAAAAGGTTAATAATGTTTAATGTAATTTATGTAGCACTACAAATAGAGTGATTCATGGCCAGTTTTGCTTTCTAAAGTACTTACATTTTATATGGTCAAGGTAACATTTTTCATCTAGCTCTTAGCTAGCACCACTAATGTCAGTATTTACCTCACTTGCATAAACTATGCTGACGATTGTAGATTTAAAACAGAAGTTATGGATCATGACTGCATAACTTTTCAAAAATTAAAAATACATGTCATTAAAAATATATATAATTGATGTGGTGTGAAAAGTGCCTCGTGCTTCTTTCTTGCTAAAATTTAGTTTACTGACTATTATTCCTCTTGAAGACTAGTACATTAGCCAGTGTAGCCAAGTTTAATTTTGCATCCAGTTTGAGGTTCCCTGTGCCTACTGTGCAGTTTTTAAAAATGCAGCACAGTTGGTGTGAGGAGCAGGAGAGAGGAGGGGGGTTTGGGGTTGGGCTGTATTGGTGAGGAGAGGAATGGTGTAGGAATCTTAGTGAGTATGTGCACGTGCTGGTGGTGTGGGAATTTATTTATTCATCATCTCCACCAGGACATTATGTGTTTGGTCGGGTGTGTCCGTGTGTCTGTGTGTGTCTGTGTCCGCAGCTAATCTTGCAAACTACTGGGCCTTTCAGCCTAATTTTTTGTGCACATCTATGACTGCATGATGAAGAACCTTTTGTAGTTGCAATGATTTAAAAACACTGAAAAGCATTTGTTCTCGCTACTTCCGCTCCCTCACTCCTTTCATTGTCTAGCTCGCTCAACCATTGCTCTCTCTTCACTCTCATTTCGCTCCCTTTGCATATTACTGAGTTTGCCAGCCTAATGGGCTATATTTCTTATCCTATTGTGGATGTGCTTGCTCTGATCACGGGTGAAAAAATCCAGGACGTGAGTCGGGTTTTCTTGGCAAATTTATAAAACACACTGCTGATGAAGAAAGTCAACAGAACACAGAGCAGACACATCGGAGAACAACACTGTAAAAAGTGTCAGAGGCTGATGTAATCTGTCAACAAATAGGTTAAATAGCCTGATGCTTCACGACTGTAAAAGATGAAGTGTAAAACAACTGTTGCTGTTTCATATGTCAGTGGACTAATTTGTCTAATCTTCTTGGGTCTTTGGACGAGGGACAAGATCATGGAAAACCCCTTTCACCCTGTCTGTAACAAGTTGTGGCACAAAGCAATAAAAACTACTTTATACAGACATTATCTCCTCACGCATGACAGAGATCTGGTCTCTACTGGGAGCACTTTTCTAATTTAAATCATCAAATGACATATGTCCAAATGAACTCCTTTTAACCTCTGGAGGGCAAACTGAGCCAGATTAGTGGACAAAAACAACACCGAACATTAGTGCTCAAATGTTGACAGCATGTCTATTGAATTTCAGATCTGCATAGTACCAAAAATGACACTTCAAAAAAAGTGTTTTAGTGTTGAGTTACTCTTTAAAAGGCTAGTTATTTAAATTCCCTTTCCTAGTTTCAAAGTTACTTTTTTGATGACAGATAAGTTACGGTGATTATATGCAGAGTGAAAGCACATTGTACTTTTGAATTGTCTCCTAAATGCGCTCTATCCTCCATGCTTCGGTTTTATTGATTTGATTAAGGACATCCAGATGATCAGTTGTTCAGGGCAGTCTTTAAAATTAGCAAAGCATGCAGACCAAGCACCTCTTTTACTAAATTAAAGTTGTTCTTTGATAACAACTTCTTTAATTAAGGGGTGAAATTACCTGTGATAAAGTTTTAATCAGCTCAGTTGAAAAATAACATGGAGATGGAGTGAGAATTTGTAACACATTAAAAGACTAGATTCTCTTGGGAGCAGACTCTGACAGCACCTTTGCTCATTATGAAGCCACTGTGTCTTGAGACATAGTTACTGGAGTGCTACGCCAATTATTGATTTTGACAAGATAGAAGTGTTAATAGTATCTTTTTTGTTTAGCGGTGGCCCTATCACTTTTGAACTCCTGCAGCAACAACAAAGCCTTAGTTCACTCTTTTGGAGAGTAGGAACACAATAACACCTAATTCTCACCATTGATCCAGTTTAAAGTGGATCAGTTTGTTTTCTTTATGGGGGAGGTGGGGGGTGGCTCAGTTCTTCGAATTCATGTTATTCCTGTGGACTAGGGCAGTCCAAATAATGTTTACTTTTTATGGCATTTCTGCCTTTTATTG
>OMLF01026211.1:51270-77577 GCA_900302615.1 Holocentrus rufus
GGGGCGTGGGTGACAAAGAGGGATGACATGCAACAAAGGTCCAAAACTTAGCTCATACCCAAGACCTTGTGGTTACGTGATACAAGCCTTGGATCGCTGAGCCACCCTGTTTTATGAACATAAACAAGTCTGTCACAGTTGGAGCTGTGTGTCCAGGACACTTTGAATGCAGTTGTCATGGTGGGACATGCTCATATGTCAGTGGTTCAACATAACAAGCGTTTATCATTTCACCGCTTTTAGAAATGAGACCAGGCTCTCAATTGAGACGCTTTAAGCTGCGTCTTGCATTGTCTCTCTCTTTTCTTGTGGTTGAACATGGCAATTTCACACATCTATACATAATATATTTCCAGTGACACAGATATGCTCTTATCCAAATCATGGTAAACTTGCGTGTCATTTATTCAGTATACCACGGCAATAATCATTTATCCTCTTTCACTGTTGGTTTTCTCCATGACTGTAAGCTTGCTTTCCATCTCGGTTCCAACAATAGTCTTTCAAGGGGATATTTGTTATGGGGACACTGTGTGAAATCTGTTGTCAGTCTTACCTGGCAACTTCAGATAACCACATGCTTACAGGAATACTTTTGTTGAAGATGTTTGTTCTATTGGCAAGGAGAATGAGTGTGGACTGGAGAAAGCAAATTGATGGGTAGTGTGAATAGGGCTTGCTCCAGGCTGATATTTTTGGCTTGGGTGCAGTGAGGAGGTGTCAGCCATTAGTTGTGGATTGAGGTTGGACGTGACCATAGCTCATAAAATTGTCAGCTCCAGCAGTGAGGAGATAAGTATTCTTTCCAGACAGGCAATTGGAAATCTGTTTGGTTGGATTGTTGGTGAATTCTGCATGTTTTGCTGTAGATGTAAAATGTCCGGGCCTGAATGAGTGTGGACTAACAGTGGAGTCTCCCTGTGATTTTGACAAACACCGGGCTACTTATGAGCAAACATTCAGGGTCATTCTTGCTTGCACAAACTTTGTTTCTCTCACCCTGTGGGGCCATGCTAATGCAGTCTCTGGTGCTCATTCACTCTTATCTGGGATCTCTCTCTCTGTCTCTCTCTCTGTCTCTTTCTCGTCTCTCTCTGTCTGTCTCTCTCTCTCTCTCTCTGCAGCATCTTTATCCTCCTCTCCTGTGCCAGGGACACCTTATTGTTCTTTTGATTCTATCAAAAACCAAAATCTGTGAGAGGAATCTTGCTTGAGGGCATTCAAGTCTATCAATCTCACATCCGCTCGGTTGTTCTGTCCTTCTGAATCCTGAAACCAAACAGCCTGCCTCTCTCTCCGGCTCTCTCTCTCTCTCACTCTCTTTCTCTCCACCCCCAACATGTGCAACACATGGGACCATTATGAGCACCAAATACTGGCTCAGCTCCTCCCCCACAGTGTATGTTTTGCACTGGGGCATTAACTTTTGTATTGTTGGTGGACTGCTTTTCTTCTCTTCTCAAAGGATAGGTATGGTATTTTTCAACCCAGAGGCCATGTTGAAATTGTCATCTATAATTGTACATAGCACAACCTTACTGCTAACTTCAATGAAGAGAAATTTACCACTGTGCTTGACTTCAGCACACTCCAACGGGGCATTATTTTTCAGCCTCAGAAACTGTTAAAAATGTCCTTTCTGAAAATTGGACAATCTTGGCACCGTCATATACACCTTGAAATTGTCCATCCAAAAATGGCTCCAAATGGTCCTTTCTAACAACTTTTATGTAGCATTCATGACAGTATGAGATAGATGGATGCTCACAAGAGGAACAAACTCAATTTTCCTCCATTGGGAAAACCAAACAAACAAGTATCCATTTGTCCTGAGTTGATACAGTGAATACCATATTGTGAGCACTTACAGGATGCAGGATTCACAGAACACATGTAGGATTCTGAAGTCCAAGTTGAAGTGAACACAGCATTAGCCAACTTAGCAGCAGAACAGTATGGATGTACACATGGCAGTGTGTTTTCGAAAGTGATAAATTAAACTCGTTAGAAAGCACCATTTGGAGTTATTTTTATTTTATTTTTTAACAATTTACATATTTGACTATGCTGCGAATTTCCCTGTTTTATAAAAGAACATTTGTAATGTTTTTAGAGGCTGAAAAGAACTGCCTGGTTGACCTGTGTAGAAGGCTTGCAGGAAGCTGCAGCACATTGCTAAGTATCTTGTCACTAAATCAAGCAGTGTGGTCGTATAATGTATAGTTATTAATAATGGGTATAAATGGTTTTACATAGCCAGGATGGAAAAATACCAAAGTTCTTCTGTGTAAAAAAACAAAACAAAAAACAAATGCTATGCTGACATATTAACATCCATTAAAGCACATGACTATAAAATTGCATTATTTCCTTGCATTTCCTTCCAAACTCAGTTTTCTTTTAGTGAAAGGAAGTCTGAAAAAAAAAAAAAGGTCAAGTCAGCAGAGAGTCAGCGAGATTTAAATAAAGCAGATGATTTGATGTATGCAGAAGTGATAATTTCTGCATACGCAAGTGCATAATTTGTGTGTGTGTGTGCGTGTGTGTGTGTGCGCATGCTTGCGTGCGCACATGCATTACAATAGGCCTATATCACAATGGGGGCCATATCTCTGTTATTATACTACATGGTATCAGTACACAAATAACATAGTTTTGAGAAATAAACTATTGTTAAATTAATTTAATTATTTTCTTGAGATATATGTGGAATGTGAGTTCGATTGATACAAGGCCCAGAACAATACTTGTCATTGTCGATGTAATTTTTTATATGCATATGGGGTCCATTTTATAGGAATGTTTCTGAAAAAGGCGCTAAGTCTGTTTTTAACACTCAGCCAGGATAGACTATCATACATACTAACTGCATTCTTCCTATATGCACAACAAAGAGCAATATGCTTTATTTTGTACAATTGGTCATTTCTTTATATTGCATCATGTGGCACTAGACCATACAGCAAGGCAGCAGTGCAGATGGGACAGCACCAAGCTTAAAGTAACTCTTTTTTCTCAAGAATTTTAGCATGTCTTTACAACGGCAGGATTTTCCCATTTTTGCACCTATCTTATGCTAATTTCAACTGGACAGTAGTGTCTTGCTTGGGCTTATGAAGCAATATCATACTTTTCAATTTTGCAGTGTCAGCACTCTAAAAGCACCAAAAAAAAAAACAAAAAACAAAAAAAGAGATACAGAGCGAGATATATAGAGAGAAGACATTACTTTTATTATTAACTTTATGTTGATACATGTTGAAATTTGTTGTCCTGCAAAACAGTGCTTTGGACAAAAATGGCAAAATAGTCATCCAAGTAAGAGTGTAAAATGCCAAGCAATAAATTAAGATAATTTAATGAAAGTACACAAGGAATAATTACCATTATTTAACATTTCATCTGTTCTCAGATCAACAGCTCAAATTAGTTCATGTCAGTGTCCACTAGAAGGCTGTCAAAAGTCTTCTTTTGAGAAGGAAATAAATATCATATGATGTACCAGTTAATTTTGATGTTTGATGAATATGTTTTTGTTCTCTAAGAAATCGAACAATTCGTGGTGTATTGACACTTATACCAGTACCAGGACTCTTTGACTCTGCCAAAAGGTCCTGTGCTGCTCCATAGAGAATTCATCTCCTTAAAACCTACTTAAAGACAGGTATACCCTGATTCACTGCCAAGTCAAAACTGCTGCTTGTAGTAATTTTAGAATATTTCTATAGTAATTTAACTAGGGGAAATATTGAAAGTACTGTGCATTTAGGCCTAGGCTATCCAAGAATATGTTTATATTTTCAGATAGGCCTATTTAAAAAAATAAATTAGTAAGTTCTATGAACTTAATTTAACCAGACATATCTGTGCGCTCTCATTATTCCGACAAAGCTGCATGTTAATTCAAACTGGCCAGCAATTAAAATCTTTATGCAGCTGTCTTAATGAATTTTTATATTTTAAATGCTCAAATATGTTTTGATTATGTTGCTTTTGATTATTATTGCCTTGGTTATTAATCAATACTGAAAGTTGTATAAAACATCTAAGACTATACATTGAGATAATAAAATACAACCAACTAGCTCCCTCCAGATGTAGTATTCTGCCCCTGCACAGCTTGTATTACTTTATATTGTTGGTAACATAAATAGTGAATTAGGAGTAGGAGCAATGCTTTTTAGTCTGCGACATGACGTGCCGTTGTACTTCACCTGTCCTCTTCATCCTCTCCAACTCTCTTGAATCAAGGTCATGTTTCTACTGTCATTTCTGCAAAGTTGCCTTCATTGTGATTTGGAAAATGACCCGACTTAAGTTTGGAACCCGTGTGATATAATTTAGGTGCAAAAAAAATGATGATTGACATGTGTGATGAAAGGTCTGAACATTTCACTACAGTGTGTATTCCCCATCCCTCAGTGAATCTGAGCTACTGGCCCTGCCCCCTGTACTTTAGCCACGCCCCCTTCTTAACTCATTAACTGTTTGTTTTAGGCACATGTGGGAGTCATTAGTGGACTAAGCAGAGCTCAGTTTTTATTGGTGACTGTTTGTCCCACCATCTCGTTCTGTTGATCCATCAGCTCATTGGTCCACAAAGCTTTGCCCACCCTATAGCAACCGCAGCTTTCCGCTTATAAGTCTGACGTTTGCAATGGATGTCAAGTGTTTTTGAGGTTGTGTATGTGAATGCTGAATGCATGCACGCATGGATGCATGCGTGTATGTAGTTGCAGCTGTTGCGAATTCGCACTTGTTTTTTCAATGGCTGTCACCACAGTACAACAGTGTTAAGGTGCAAGCCCCAATGTAAAGTAGTCAACTTGTGACTAACGCCCTAAGGACAGGTGTTCTAAAGTGGAAATATTCATTTAAAGACACTTTGACAAGTTTGGTAATCTCCTCCATGTTTTTATAATTGTACCACAAAATAGCCCTATCTCTTGGGTTTAATTGACTTGTCTTTACAAGGCTTAACAGTGTTACATCTCTGTTGCAGTACACCCTAAATCACCTCATGCAGACCGCGTTGCTTTTCACTCCTGTAATTTAAACTAGGGCTCTATGGGCTTCAGTGTATTGGTGCTTGTTTCAATGTCTTGCCTACTAATTTGGAAAATAACAGTTTGGTTCATGGGCCAAGCAGAGAGGCTCCTTTTAATAATATGGGGACTGTATATGCTGTCTTTTCTTCAGATCACAAAAATGTAGATACTCCCTTATTACAACTTATGTGTCTTCCCCAAATCTATTTTGGACATGTGACTAAACAAGGATAAGAGACAGTATCATATGTCCCATACAAGGTTGGCTCTTTTTCCATGTAAAAGTAATTAAAACAGTTGTTGGTTTAAACCTGATAAGATGACACAAAAAACTAATTACAGTGGAAAGCAATTGCTTTTTCTCTGCCTTGGCCTCTTTATGTTGGTACAGATACATTGTTACACAGTTGCGGTAAAATGGGGATTTGGCTTTAATAGCTCTCTGAAGGGAAGTTTGGACAATATTTGCTTTAACAGTGCAAAGCTATGTGTGAATTCATCCTGGGAATTAGCTGGGTGGGGCTCAAAAAGCATAAATGTTCACCCTTTGCTTTCACTGCAGCATCCAGCCAAAAACACTCCAGTGTGTACACACACATCCTCCTTCTAAATATTCTGAAACAATGCATATTTGGCCTGTCTTGAGACTAAATATAAGTATTTTTGTATATTTAGTACCCTGCCATAATGATAACTGTGTTCACTTTAACATTTTAACATTGTAAATGTTAAGAAATGATCACTTTTACTTGCAGGTACAAAGGAGAGTCTGGTAGCATGCATGAAGTGCCAGTCAAGACTGAGTGGTATCTCAAAATTACCATAATTGGGGTAACACCATGAAAATGTTCAAGGTGCTATAATTAGTGTAATGATTTATGTTCTATTTTCTATTGACTGCAATACCACCAATTCCACAACATGCCAGGCACTTATTTTTGTGTATAATGGAGCCACCAGTAGTTGCAGCTGCAGCACAACTGGACAATACATAGTTATTAAAGTATAATAATAATATAATAATATATTAATGCTATAATAATAATAAAAAAATAATAATAAATAAATAAATAAATAAGTAAATAAAATATATTTTGGTAAGACGTGGGGCATTCAAGCATGAATTGAAAGTGGTTGGATGTGGGCAAGAAGCCAACAGGAAAACATGCCATTATGACAGACTCACATCCCCAGGATATTATTTTAACAATAGCATGATGAAATGTTTTAATCCTCATAAAATATGGAAAATATAATGTTGATTCTGTCAATTCAAGTGTCAAGCACTTGAATTCAAGTGTTTAACACTTGAATTGACAGACACTGGCTTGCAGGAACAGATTTATTTTAAGGTTGTCTAATCTAGGGAAAGAATTTTGCGTAGCAGTGTAACGTGGTAGTGATGATTTACAACACATATAATAAGGCATTTTCCGTTGGCCAATGTCGTCTCGTTACACATCATCATCTTTCCAGGATTAGATTGTTGTCTTGTCAGCCTCATCTTCTGCAGTCAGTCTGTGCCCTGATAGTGTGTTGCTCTTAGCATACTAGCAACACATGAAACATGAAGTGCTGCATATGTTTATGTGTGTGCATGAGACAAGAAAAGTTGCAATTCTACTGCACAGCATGCGCACTGCGTGTCTAAAGTATGTTTGTGCATTCCTAGGAGAACATATCTGCTGTGAGATTTCACAGGTTTGGATTCACTTTGATCAGCCTCCTTCAGCTGATGTGAAAGCACAGCTCTAGAGAGCAGCAGTATGACAGGTTGAGCCCCAAATGCTGTTTTAAGAGACTCCCCTACTGCTCTATGTGTGTATGTGTGCTTGCTTAAACTCTGCTCTGAATCTGGGTCAATGCAGTGTCGGCATATTGGCTTTCCATAATGGCAAATGACAGGAACTGTAGAAATCACAAAGTTTTAATGCCATATAGTAAAGATGCCTTATTGCTTGTTCTATGCAGTGCAGGACTTTAAAACTTTCAAATATATTTCTCTATGACAACTCTGCTGGCAAAAGTGTGGGCCAAAGCATAATGAATTTGTCTGAAGTCATGACCTAATACCAGAAAGTATCAGCTAAACACATCTTTTCTTGTCCATCTCTCCTGCTTGTTATGTTACAGCACTCTGCTCTTGTTAGAGTCCATGGCAGTGAAGAGATGTGTCCATTGAATGATAGAAATCTAAAAGCTCTGAGTTTCTATTTCAATATCAAAGTGCAAAATAACAACCCCTCACTCTCAAGGAGGGACTTATTTCTCCTTGGTTCTGCAGCGTTTCTCAGAATCTTGTTCAGATTAGAAAAAGGATTTTTCTTATCTCCAGTGGTTGCTGCCCTATTGCAGCACAAGGGTCGGTAGGCCCTTGGTAGACTGTTCTCTGTGATACTTATGGTTGATGCCATTATGTTATTTATTACTAATAATGGTGTATTTTAGCATTTACATTGTGATGGTTTTGTTTATTTCCCATCAACATGTTTGTTGAATGTAAATACACACAAGGATTTAAAAAAGAGGCAAAAGCAACCCTGCATTAACGCTTGGTTTGACCTTATTCCTGTGTTTATCATGTATTAACCTCATTTGTGGTGTGGTCATGAAGTTAATCCATGTCAACATGGCTTCACAAAGGGATGGGCCATGATTCTCATTCCATCACTAAGACCACCAGATGAGCTATAGGAGAAGTGGTGTTCCCACAAGAGTGAACTGAAATCGTAGCATACCTGGACGAAAATTTGACTACTTGAGATATGTGTGTGAAGGAATAGTGAAAGTACATAATACGTGATTGAATGCGGATGGTGTTGCCTACTTCTCTTGATTCAAAGTTTTACTTACCATCAACAAAATCATTTTTTAGCTGCGACCAGCAGCTTTATGGCTCATCCTGGTTGGTTGGTCCACCAAAATTTCCCCACAATTTTTGCCTGAGACTGAAATTTGGCATGGAGGTCAAGTGTGTGTGTGTGTGTATGTGTGAGAATGCATGCACACGTGGATGCATGCGCGTATGTGGTTGCAGCTGTTGCCAATTTGCACTTGTAAATGTGATACAACTATATGCAAAAAAAAATTAACCACTGATCGCTCTACATTTGATTGTGGTTTAGATTACATGCAGTTTAAAAACACATAAGCATCAATCCTTTGTTTATTAAGAAAATGTATTCAGTTGTTCAGTAGAAGTTCACATTTCAGTCACTCTTTTCGACAGACAAATGTGTCTGCCACTGCAGAAACATTTGCAGTGTGGGCCACATTTTCATGGCATAATGGGCAGCACTATTGTGTTTTACTGGACATGTTTTTGCTGATGAAACCTCTGCTTGCGCCAGAAACCACAGTGCCGGTTAGCTTTTTTTTTTTCCTCCTTTTTTTAATGGTACAAGAGAGAGTCAAACATGTGGTGGTAGTGATGAATAAATTTCTAACCTTGTGTGGTTTGAAATAGATCCAGTATTATGAAGCAGATATTGATGGATTAACAGTATGCAGGATTCCACAGTTGTTTTAATATTTACAAATTACTGTGTTTCCTTTCTGCTCATAGATTAGACCTGCAGACAGACAGATAGGGAGATAGGTAGATAGATAGATCATTAGATCGATAGATAGATAGATAAACAGATAAACAGATCCTGTATCTGCATCTGTGGCTGGATGGATGAAGGGTGAAACATAGGTGGAGGGGATGTTCAGGAACATTCGGGGACTGCATGTGACAGCCTTGGTGTTGAAGTCTATGAGAATGTGTTTGGAAAATCCAGTGATGCTAGAGGTTATGTGTGTGATTTTGAGGAGTTTATTTCTGTTGGTGACTGTGAACAACAGATGGAGTAGTATAGCTTATGTTCAAGTGCTAAACACAACTTGAAAACCTATCTGCAGACATTATTCATATTTAGCTTTACTGCCCTAATTAATAGAAGAAAAGTAGAAATCATGTGAATACATAAAAGACATCAGTATGAAATTTTTATCAGGTTGTGGAAATGATGAGCTTGATCTGAATGCTAAATCATCTCCATCCATTCATTGCAACATCCCTTCCAGACAAGTTGCATGGGTCACTTTTTTGTCTATTTTTTGTTGCCACAGAAAATCAGGCAACATGTAGTACTAATGCATGATTTGAATAGGCTATTCATCTAATGCAATAGTGCATAATGCTGGGACATCCTTATCCTGCATCCACATGCCATATGCTACGCCTCTGCATTTGGAGCCACCTTAGCCTTTTCTCTGGTAATGAAAAACAGGCATCATCATATGTGGCAGGGACAGCAGGGGTTGTCTTTTTCTGTCAGAGGAGACAACAGTGTTGAATAGCACAAGTCTTTACCATTTGTTCTCTTTGGCGTTGCCAATACACCCCTGGATGGAGTGACTCTGTATGAGAGGTGCTCAATCAATACAGGGACTGGAACAAGTCTGACTCAGCAGGCTATCTTTCTTAACTGTCACCATTGTGTGCTGATCTGCAGTGTTCATTCTGCCATATCTTTTAGTAGTTAGGCATCTTTACGAACAGCTCAAACTGACATAAATTAAAATGAAACAAAATAGGCAATATGAACAACAGAGGGCTCAGAGGTTGTTTCAATTTTGGTTGACTGATTTGTGACATTCTCATAACTTTTGCATTATTCTAATTCCAATATTAGAATTAGCTTTGTAATGTTGGCAGCCAGCAGAAGTGATGCATCATCAGTACAGAAGTAGATTTCAGAGCTCTTTGTTGTCAAAACTTGATGCCCTGTGAATAAATCATCGTGGCAATGTTTTTTTTTTTTTTTTTGTGTAAGAAAAAAAAAAGACTAATAAATACAACAAACATGGATACGTGGATTTACCCCAGCCCAGTACTCGTCACACAAGAAGACAACCAGATCCAGGCACAGCAATGAATAGGCTAAAACCTTAAAACACCTATTTACATTTACATGCTGACTTTAGCCTTTGCTTTACATTTCCCAAATAGATATATTCAGTCAACCTAAAGGGGAACATTGTCCACTGAAAAAAATTTAATATTATTCAGAACGCAGAAGAACAACATAGAAGGGACTCTGCCAGCTGGTCATCCTTGCATACCCATCAGAAGTGCACAGTAAGACCACTGGGGGACTGTGATCATGGCATAAAGCAGAGATAGGAACCCATGTGCCATAGACTCCCAAGAGTCTGTGAGTTTCATTGAAATCCCCTGGTGTAGTCCTTGGTTGAAATGAAAACCTCCCATGAAATACCCATGGCTGCCCATAGCACATGGTTTCCAATCCTTGGCATAAAGAAACAATAGGCTTTCAGTTGGAGAGTGTATATACAATGAGTCTAGAAAGGAACAAAAAAAACAAACAATAAAAGAGTGCCATATCTATCTGGGTTATTTTGTTGTCCAGCATTCAGGGTGAAAAGCAAACTGCAATCTGAGCCCTGGATCAATGTCAGAGAGCCTCTTTGCGGGCTTGGAAAGCCTTCTGCTGCTCCTTTCCCCAGCCCATCTTGGATTTGGCAGTGAGGTCAGACAAGTGTGAAGCTCATGCAGAGTTTCTGATTTAATGCCTGTACCAGTCAACTACCTGAGTTGTGGAGGAGGATCTCTCCCAAACTCTAATTACCTTGACATTGTCTTGCTGCTGTCTAAGACCATCCTTCCTAGGAGGTAGCACAAGAGCTGGGTTTCTTCCTTTATCAGTACTTCTTGGTTGTGACTGGTCGTGACTCTGTGTCTTGACTCTCTGAAAAACCTCCTTCAGGTGAATAAGGTGTTGTGAAAGAGTGTTTACCCGACTAGACTTTAATCATCGGCTTCTAAGAGACTGTGCTCCTCGTAGTGTGAACTTTGTGATCAGTCACAGGCCTTAAGATGTTATGAAAGCTCTGAGAGGCACAGCTAGTCAGTGGTGGCCTTTGCATAAATTAATGTCACTGATGAATTTGGCCTTGCCTCAGTGAGGTCCTCAAGTCTTGGAATTGTGCAGGCACAGGGCTGGGCGATTAACTCAATTTTTACTAAAGCCGACATTATGCGTCTCTAACCAACCTAATTTTGTACATGTTGGTTATTTTGGTTATTCAACTCCTCTCTTGAATCAGCTTTTTTATTTGGGTGCATAAACAACCAGTCACATCTTAGCATAACTACCAACAACCAATCACAATCACTCAGCTTGCATTTTCTTGACTGTGCACTTAACGTTTATCTGCACACAAGAAACCACATTATTGTGAGTAACCAGGTTATATCAGGATTTCTTGAGTTTTGATACCTGCACCAATAATCAGGTTTCCTTTCCAACCACGACTTTCCCAGATGGTCACTGCTGCTGCCAGCGATGCTGAATCTACTCACGGCCAAGAGCACCCATAAATTGGCATCTTGTGGTGATTTCGCCAAGCTTTGCACGTCCGCTTCTGGAGTGTTGCAGCAGGAGACGGCAGATGTGCTTTTTGTTTCCTTATATTTTCATCAGAAGTAGTTTTAACATAAACAAGCGTGTAGAACAGAAAGTTTTAAGTCTCCCAAGCATTGTATAGTGTGCGCTTCTTGCATTCATTGTGTTGCTGTGTCCGCTTATTATATGTGGCTTTGGGCTTGTTATTCTATAGAGTTGCTTAAAAATATAGGCTTGGTAGTTGTGTGTTGCAGTTTTTTGGGCTTGTTTCATAACTGTCCTGGCCTTGGGCTTGTTTGTTCTGTGCTGCTTGACAACACATAGAAGCATACTTTTTCATACTTTGCACAGTAATTACAAACAAGTACATACAAGTACATACATTATTAATTCATTTATTTTTAAATAATTGTTTCATTTATTGCTCAGTTTATGCTCAGTTATTTTCAGGTTTATCATAACCTGAATCCCATCCATCAACACAGGTACCATTTTCTCTGGTATGTTTTTTTTTTTTCAGCCTGGAGTTTTTTTCAAGCAAACATTGCATTTCAACAGATTGGAACTTCCTCCTGAAATAAGCCCAGGGGATATGATGGACTACAGCTCTTCCTTCTGGATTTAGGATTGAGATCGCCAAGAGTGGCAAAGACTGAGCTTTAGGAATAAACCTACACGCCACATCCGCCTCCTCTTCTGTCTGCACAAACAGCTGTTGACTGGGTTGAGTTTTCTGGGTCCTCCAGGTCTTTTGGCAGGTTGATATGGAATGTCTGTCATGTGGTTTCTTCTCTCTGGCATCTCTATCTCAGAGGTGCTGTGACCCAGCTTCAGGAAGATTGTATATGGAACCTGACATTTGGCCAATAGCTTGATCTCCACTGTGGAGTAGGAACTTCCCAAGTTCAAAGGATCTCTTCTTGAGCTTAGTTGCCTGCTCCATTCTCTCTCTCATTCCCAGCACAAAAGGCTGGCATCTCTTCCTGGAGACCCTCACAGTTTTTTTCTGGAATACATCAAGGGGTCTTCTCACCTGTTGCCTATACAAGAGATAAGTTAGTTCTTTACTACACTCTTGAAGGTTACATTATACAGCTCAAGCAGACAAGATTGTGGATGGTAGGGCGTTGTTTGAATTCTCTCAACACCCTGTAACCCTTGCACCTGCCCGAGCTGCTGATTTTGCCCAGGAAGCACTGCCTCTGTAAGAGTTCCTGTAGGTATACCATTCATAGGTAGGGCATAGGTAGTATGCTTAGCAGGTATATGGGAACAGGTTCAGAGTATCACAGTCCACTAGAATCAACATGTTCCCTGCCTGCATCCCTTCCAGTGGACCCACTGTGTCCATGGCTGCATGGTTAAAGTGAACCTCTCTAATCAGCAGCAACTGAAGGCAAATAGAGATCTTTCTGATGACGTAATCCACTTACCAATGATATTTTAATAGCCATTTAAATTATTATAAGCAGTTTGGCTCAAATTAGAAAGTCAAGTAGACCTAGATGTCTACTGTACATCTTAGATGGCATCTTATGTGCTTCCTTGATGCATAATTTATATCAACCGCTGTTTATGAATTGTTTGAATATTTTATAATGTACTTTATGGTTGGTCTAAATGTGGGCTATACATAGTTACAAGGATTCTTGGTATGTAAGTGCTAAAGTAGAGATGAACTTTTACATGATGTCTAGAGGTCAGTCAGAACACACTCTCTGGTGACTGTAGTGCAAGCCCTCAGCTCATCTTGTTGGCGTAAGACGCTGGTATTCGCCCACAGGGTCGTACATCAAGCTGTCCCTCTGTATCTACAATCTCTGGTCAGGCTCACAGCTCCAGCTTATTCACTCCACCCCTCCACGCTTGCAGGTCATCTCGCCTCTCAATTGCTACGCAGTCTCAGAAGTTGTATTGCACCCTACTTAGATTAACCTATCATACCATGCCCTAACCCCTACTGTGCTATTTATTCCTAATGAAGGTTGAGCTGATGGAGACTGTGATATATGGTTGTAAATGTAAAATAATGTAAATGTAACGTAAATAAAAGCTGCATTTGAATGTAAAATAGAATGGAATGCTTCCTATGTAATCATGGAAATGACATTCCAAGAATCTCTATCATCTGCTAGCAAAGCAGCTACTTTGTTCCACCATATCTGTTCTTGCTCTGCTCTGGTTGTATGCCCTGTTGCAGCTAAGTTTTTTATGACTGATACTTGGGGTTGAGCAGGCTATTACGGAAGCATTCACTGCAAAGGAAAAACTCTTTGATTTGTCTTGTTCATTTTGTTTAGTTGCCTGGTATGTGAAAGGGGCAGAGCAGACTTTCATTTACTGATGAACATAAATCAAAAGGGAAGTTGCCTCTACATAGTTCTCATTCTTTGAAAGCAACTTTGTCCAATTTCACACAACAATTGGCTGTATTTGCCTCCAGTGATGCTGACACATCATTGTTTACAGCTCTCCTCTGTTCTTATTAACTAGAAAGATGAGTTTAAGAAATCATTCTCTCACTGCACATCATCATTAATCATATATTAATGTGTTTAAGCTATAAAACACATCTTTATCTTATTTGACTGGCTGTGCTACAACTATGATGAGTCAGTTTTTGACCTAGAGGCTAGGTTGTCAAGAACCTAAACATGTTCACGATCCATGCAATAATACATAATTTATGTGTTTACACAGTCAAGCTAGCAGTTCAAGCAACAAACGATTGAAAGTAGGGATCTAAATCTCTGTTTATTCTGGTGTTGTTGGGCTTGTGTATGTGTGTGTGCGTGGGTGTGTGCGCGCATGCAGAGCGTCTTCCCACACAGAACAACTCCACAGGTTGTTTGTTCCTACCTTGCAAAACAACCGACAGGGACATTTCCTAAATTTGTGCCCCTACCAATGGAAAGCAACGTAGTAAAAAGACAAGACACAGGACTTTCACGTGGGACACCCGTGTTTGAGTCCTGGGTGAAGCGAGACTGATGTTCGTGTCCAGGTGTTTTGTTTTCATTTTTGTCTCTGTGTGTTTATTATTGTGACCATGACAACGAAGATCCTTACCGTAACCTTACCCTAACCATATCCATAACCTTTTCCTAAGTAGTTTTGGAGCCTAAACGTGACATTGTATTAGAGGGTAGCAACAATTATCCATACACCATACGACCACCTATGTGGTCGTATGGTGTATGGTGCTGTGTGTGCTTTTTTCATTTTACAGTTTTGGTGGCTCGTGTGAAATAACTCCATGATTGAATGCATTGGTTTATCTGCATCGTGTGGCTAGTACACACTGGTCTGTCAGAAAATGGGCAGAAAATTTGAACAATTGATGTCTATCCGCTGGATCATTTCTGAATGTCGATGTGGTGGGCATGGCAGAAATAAAAGTATGCAGAAACCATACTAACAAGTGCTTCCTTATACCAGTGCTACATAATCGATAAAATAAGAAACAGATTATATAAGATCGATGTAAAAAACAAAGCGTACTTGGAAAACCTACAGTCATCCCAATTTCATAACAGGCTTTCTCTCTCTATTTTTGCCTTTGTAATGCATTGATGTTGAGTTTTATAACAATTGGACAGTATAAACAAAATTACCTCAGTTTGCCACTGTTCCATTTGCCCAAAATATAAGGATGACTTTAATTGAAGTTAAGGCTAGTGATAGAGCTGTCTTTCCAGGAAAAAGTTAAGCTCAGCTGAAATATTCGTCCCTCTGAATGGATGGAAAGAGCCAATTCATCAGCCCAGCCTACAAATACAAATAGTAGCTTTTTCACGCACCGCTAGTGAGAATGTTACAAACAGCTGTGAGTATCTCTTTTCTAGTAACCAGGCTATGAAATTAACACCTGCCAGCCACCAAAAGTGGGTGATTTTGAGTGGTGGCTGGTGTGTTTATTTGCTCCATCCGTCACAGGGGTAAGTGAACAAAGTTTGCCCAAACTGGGGAATAAATAGCAGCTAGCAGACGCTTTGCACTGCTCTGTTTACGTCTGATGTGCCTTTTATTTCGTGTGACCCCATGTTTACAGTGTACTGTTGTTTCAAAACAAATTGTGTGGATATGAAACCCTCTTACCAAGGAACAAAAATAAATAGGACTACCCATGAGCACTCCGGGGCACCATACCTGGCAATATACTTTGAAAATAAAGAGTTTTGATATGAAATCTTGATAGCAAGTTATATTGCCAACTACATCAGTTTAGCTTGTCGACCCTGAGGCCAAATAAGACTGTCAAACTCGAGACAGAATATCTGGTGGAGTAAAGAGGCCATCAGACACATATAATAAGAGACTTGGTTTGGAGCAAACAAGTGAGGGAGGAAACATTGAGGGCAAAGAAAAACAGCAAAACTTCAGTGACATGAGGAGGAAGGCAAGATGCACAACTGGCTGGGTTTTGAATCTCCAGAGAAATCGTGTATATTCAGCCTCTAACGCTGCCTAGTAAAAAAATAAACAAAATAAATAATTAAATAAAGTGAGTGGCAGGTTGAATCGAGGATTCTACCAGAGAGAGTGATTAAGGGATGAAAAAGTTAATTTTCCAATTTGTGAGTAACTAAAATATTCTCTAAAATGCAACCAAAAGAGATTTTGACATAGGAGCAAAGAAATTCTCAGCCACACACACACACACACACACACACACACACACACGCACACACGCACACACACAGATCAGCTCACACCTGGCCAACTGACTTAATTACTTGATATCCGTTAACAGTTCTCTCACTGCCATGCCATCAGCATTATTTGAGAGAGCTGACATTAGCAGAACTGAGGCTAATAATATTTAATGACCAATAAACAGCAAACGGTATCAAAAAGCCCCCACATTAAGTGACAAATGAGCTGACACAGGGGAAATGCCAGCATGTGGCGAGCATGCTATGGATGCTATTGTTGTCCAAAGTGTTTAGCTTGCTAACTTTGGTCTCTGACACACCCTCGTGCCCAACACGCCTACGTCCTGATTATGAAACCCCTGTCAAAATCAACAACATTCCATCAGCAGTGATGCAATGGTATTATTTACCCTGGTGCTCCCAGCTCCAATCTACACACCCCTCGCGTTCTAACACACACAGTTTTTTTTTTTGCCAGCTCTCATTCACAGTTCAAATCCCTTATTGGAGGTTGGGATAAATTTAGATGAGAAGAGGATTTTGAGGAAACAAAATCGGAGTCATTTCAAAGCGATCCCAGCAACAAGAATGGTGTAGGCCTGTGTTTGTGTGTATCTGCACATTATTTGTTATTAATGTGTTACCCATCTCCACCATCTCAGCTCCTAGCAGTTCCTTGCTTACATACTCTATCGCAGCTGTGCAAAATTCAACACCAGTACAAGGTTAGAGGGGACAGAAAAGCAATGCAGCTTTGATGCTGATAATCTACTGTAGGAAAGATGCGTGAGGCTCCAGAACTAACACTCAGAGGAAGCAGTCAGTCTCTCTTATACAGCTTACAGAGTGATTGTTTTTGCTTCATCTTCCTCATTTATTAATCCACTTTGTTTATTGTTTTGACCAATTTACAAGTCTTATTTCTGTATATTATTGTTTCAAAGTACATCTAAAAAACGCTCTTTCTTCACATTATGTCTTTATGGTTATTTCATCATTTGAAATACATTTCATTCGTCTATCTTGTTTTGCATGTTTGAATCATAACATTCTAGAGACAATTTCTAATTGAGTAGCGACAACTTCATGGTCATAATCAAGATGTTTTTTATGCAAATGTAAATTGTTCAGGGTTGGGCTTTATAAAAAAAAGAGCCTTAATGATGTGTGCCTTTTTTACTGCATCAGATGTATGCCTCAAACTGTCCACTCCGCTGGAAACAGACACTTAATGATAATTGACAGGGCAGGACTCTTGTGATCAAAGCCCTTCACACATGAGTGCAGACCTGAAAACTTAACCAGGGAAGATTATATTGATATTAACTTTGCATTGCTTTAGCCACTAATTCAATCAAGAGATGACATTTTCAGGTATCAGACACTTTCAGAAAAATACCTGTTTTGTTTTGCCATAAAATCTCTAATTGTACAGTGTAAATCAAGCTTAATTTAATTGTGTAGATATTTTATGATGCTGCGCTTAGTGTCCCATCTTTCTCACTTCTTCCTCATTTCAAAACTGTCTGAACTTTTGTCTACGTAGCAGTATTTAGCCCAGAGGAGTTAGAATGTTTATGTGGAGGCATTTGCAGTGCCTTCTTAAATCCTTAACTCTAGCACATGGCCCATTTTTCCTGCCTATCCGTTGTCTTACTTGAAAGCTTCCGAAACATGGTCTTTCTCTCCCAAAAGTCTGTCCTGGGGCAGTGGGTAACAGCCTTTAGATTTAGACGGTAAATGGAGGAGGGGAAATGACAGTAGGCGCAGATCATGCAGCATGCATGCACAAACGCACACAGAACACATGTGCAAGAACACACAAATATGTGCTCTTATACATGGCAACACGTATACATTTACACAAAAATATAAACACAAACATACACAAAGGGTTCACGTACACATAGATACAATTCTCCAACATTCGTACCAGTGTGGAGCTTTCAGGAGGCAGTGCACGGCAGCTATGAATGGGCTGAAGGAATGACAAAAGAGGTCAGGAGGGGTTCTCTTTGATGGGTTTACGAAGCTCTGGCTCAGAGAGGAGTTCCACCAAGTGCTGCTCTCCTCCCCCACTGATATCTCTAGTTCCTTCTATCACCCTCCGTCTTTACTCTCTGGTTTCTTAACTTTTCTTTAAATGTAGTTTTGAGATATGGGGAAAAGGTGTCAGGATTTTATGCACCTTTCTGTTCTCCTATCAGTGAAGGTACACTGGCTGTGAAATATGACCAGGAACAACATCAGGTAGATACTAGCCTGCAGCTGAAATTGTTCAAATTTTTTTCAAGTCTCACCAACTGTTGTTATATCCTTTGCTTTACCACAGTGCAACATACTGGATTGATTCAAGCTACAAGTAAATGATAATGCTGCCATATAAAGCAGTCCAAAATGACTGAGTATGGATTTGTCGAATTATACATCTTGTTTATTTAAACAAAGCTACTTAAGATTCTCATAATGAAGCATCCGATCCAGTCTCAGTGGCTGTTGGTCTAATTTGAGTTGAGGCTCCAGAGCAACAGTTCCTGCCTCGCAGCCTTGGAGTGGATGTCTATTTTTGTTTGTTGACTTTTATTTACTGCTATGATGAAAAGCTGTGTGGGCCAGTGCTCTTTGGTTTTTGGCAGATTACTGTGGATATGTCTTCACTTTTGCCCTTGCTTGGCTGGTTTGAACATGAGGCCGACTCATTAGACCTGAGGGACAAAATGCATTTTTGCTCAACGAACAAAAGCTCATCTTCTGTCTTCTCTTAATTCTTGGGACAGCGCAAAATGTGATTAAGATTTGCGATAAGATGGTTGATGTTGTGTGGATATTATTGACTGTGTTCTCTAGCAAACATTTCAACGCCCGTCACGGGTTGAATCAACATTGGTTGTGGAAGTTTACGCAAAGGACGGACTGATGTGATGTCTATCTTTCTACCAATGTCTTTTCAATGGCATAGACAAGACATTATTTTGACTTGACACACATGGCCTGCCTCACCTTGGACAGTTGAAATAACCCAAAATTATCTTTGTTGGGACATTACATTGACTTCCAGTCATTCTCTACAGCCTTTCCCTAGTCGCCATCACAGCCAACTAATGCCCAACCCTAACCCTAACCTTAACCTTAACCCTAATGGTAACCTTAACTCTAACCTTAACCAATAAGACACAGTTTGTGTTTTTCCTTTGTGTGGACCACCCAAATGTCCTCACAACTTCCAATGTCCTCATAGAACAGGTAGTTTCTCAATAGCTGGTACTCACAAGTAAAGAAAAATATAGGTCACTAATCTGTTTTTGTTCTGTAATTGTTGCAATTCATATGAAATCATTGAAGGCCAAATGTTGATTGTGTCGTCCTCAAATACTTTGTGTCTGAACTGCATATATTTTAATAGTTCAAACTGTATTCATCCCGTAAGTCGTGACTCTTAAACATACTTTATATTCCCAGAAATCCCTCTGAATAGTCACTGTCTCCACAAAGTCACAGCTCTACAAAGTGCTGAATAATGACAACAGATGGTGGTCTTGACTCTTTTAGTTCTAGCTTTGGGAGAGACTTGTAGAAACATCTTGACTAAAGTGTTTCTAAAAATTAGGTGAATTCTAGTCTAGGGTTTCTTTTTGCATCCCCGTTTATCCTCTGAACAGCATCACAATCTGGCTTGCAGCCATTGCATCCTTGTATTTGCATGTTATAAAGAATTGCTTTTCTTAGTTCTTTGTAGTAGCTGCATTGCCAAAGTATGTGATAGTGAACTTACACAGTATGAGTCAGAACTTTTCAGCCTATCTTGGCAAACAATATCTAATAAAAAGGCATGTGTGAGGAGCATTCACTGACACTGACAGGGTGATATTACATTGCATTATCTTCAACACAATAAACTACATCATGAGTCACCAGAACATTGTCTAAACAGAATAGAATGCTATTCTGTACAAACTAAAAGTCTATGCACGCAATGGTGCTGTTATTTTAGTCTGCAACATTTCATAAAATATGCTGCTCCAAGTCCAGTGCTGTGAATGGTGAGTGCGAAATTGTCAGTCTACTTTTCAGTGGTGCTTTTATTCTACTGCATTTACTTTGAAATAAGACAGTTATTCATTTTTTATGCAGAGGAACTAGTACCAAAATATTATCCGCCTGACCTCCAACAGATGTCTACACTGCTAAAAAAATCTCCATTTTAATGAGTCATGAGTGATTTTTTTCTGCAAACAAGTATGAAGATGTTGAAACAAAGCAGAATGGGGCAGATCTTCTTGCTAATATCAGGATAATAACACCTGATTCAAGAAAATTCTGTAAACAAATTGATTATCATTAGATAAAAGTGGGATTATCTCACTCCAATGGCAGATTTTTCACTTGTGTGAAGAAATTTGTACAACCCATAGGTTTACTGTTGACTTGTCAAGCAGTAAAGTTACAGTCAAGCAGGTGACTGTAACTTGCTGATTAATATGTCGGCAGACTGGTATTGTTGTTACTGTTGTTGTTTTGGTTGTACAACAAGGAAATACTTTCTAACCTTGGCCAGGGAGTTTTGCTAACAGTAGTAAGGAGTCTTCATGCTGGTGTTTTCTCATGATGGATTAATGACATGTTTCTCTGCCTGAAGCATTTGCGTCACTCCTGCTAAATTTCACCCTGCGTACCCTGCTCTCGCTGGAAGCCTTCATAATCAAAAAGGAAAGCAGCATGTCGGTTTTTCCTCCTCTATTCTCCTCCTGTTATTTATGGTCGGGGGTGGCTTGACTTAATTTGGGTTTTGTCAACAGTCAGCTTGGATTATGCCTGGTTAGCTGACTTAAAGGCCACAGAGTCACAATAAGAAATAGAGTAGCTTCCTTAATGACATTAAGCTTGCAGTCCATTAAAAGAAGCTATAAGGATTCAGTGCATTAATGGTATTTGTTAGCTCTGCCAAATGAACTTGGTCAGATTGTAAACAGAGCTGGGGAACAAGAAGCAACATTTCTAAACCAACATTTTCATTTATCATGATGATGTCCTTTTTTTTTTTTTTTTAAATGTCATTGCTTTGGCCCAAATAAAACATTCTTGCCATCCCACTGAAAAGCACCTGTAATGTGTTCTTGTATAGTTGTCCTATCTGAAATGCCAAATCAGACAAAAGCAAAGCCAAAAATGTGACACAAATAAAATTTTATTAGGCTGAACCATGTCCTGGTGATCCAAACTTTTTGTTCAATCAGTCCTTCATCTTTGGTCATTATTGCATTCGGTTCTGAATTCACTCTACCCGTATGCTCATCTTTTCAACATCTTTTTGCAACATGTGACATGCTTTGATTCAAAATTGGAACTTAACATGTATAAGTTGCATCTATTCATCCATTACAAGTCTCACTGTATACATGTAAGGAAAGGTACAGTAGATGGGAACAAAACAAACAAACAAAAAAACAAAACATGCATTTTACAACTGGAGGGATATAATGGATGTTACTTTTTGCCCAGGGAGGAGTCTCACAGTATCCAAGATTGCATGGCAGTGTAAGCAGAGCTTCCACCTGCTGTGCAATGTAAAGAGCTTAACTGACTTACGATCAAATAAATCATAAACAAAGTAACTGTATAAGAGGATATAGAGTTAGGATTTAGTACAGATTCCTCAAAGGATTGTTTGACATCATCATTTTCCTCCCTCTTCAGTGGCTGCTTTGACTTTTTCAGACTTTCAAGTTCTGTCCATTGCATCAGCAGAAACTTTGAATTTTAATCTACTTGCCTCATAGCTTCTAATGCCTCCAAAGTACATCTAAATGAAACTCCAGAGACTTAATTTTTCATCTGTGTAAATCTATCGCTGTGGGCAGGATGACCAAGACATGGTTTTGAAAATATTTTCACAAACTGACATTTACTTACCATGCCTCAAAAATGATTATGAAGTAAATATTTGCCATTTTTACAAAGTCCATACATGCTAATATAAGCTGATTTCAAGTTCGACATAACTCCTGAGCATAATGCTTTTTTCTGATGCTCACAGCAACCTTGTAAACAATGTTACACCAGCTGAAGTTTTGCTGTGGTTGAGCACACACACACAAAGACTCTTGATGTTTTTTTTAGTACATGTTGTATGCAGTTTTGCACATAATTACAGTCAGCTGCCTGATATTAAAACACATTTTTTTTTAACGGTTAGCCTTTCTGCTGGTGAACAGCATGGCTCCCCTTTGGACATAAATATGATAACATGAGAAAAACTTAATGACACCAGTATACCTGCTACTTTTATTGAAAATAAATATCCTTGCTCTATGGACTAAGGACTAAGGCCAAGCCGGTGGTTTCATCAGTGGTGCCAGGTTGCCAGCCAGATCTCCTGGTGTTCATCCATCTTTGCCCATTGAGCCTAGTATGAGGGGCCTCTGGCCCAGATCTGTCATTGTCATTCACATTCTTTACTCCCTTCTGCATCATTGACATTGGCAATAGACCAGGCTTGTCCCAGCTGGCCCACTCTGAAGTTGCTTAGATACACATCCCCACAGTAACAACAGACTGCTACCCCCATGCCAGTCGTTCGTTCCCCACATTCACCCAGTATAACCCCACTGAGCCTAAGGCTTTTTGAAAATTGTACTGGAACAAACATGCCAAGTTTAAGAACAAGAACTCTATGATTGGTACCAGTATCATAGGGTTAATTTCAATCTCAGGAATGTGTATGACAAATTTAAAAACCTTACACTGCATGACTTCTGTTAGATTTGGAAAGCCTTTTCTACACAGATGGGGCAGTGATGGGTGAAGATGCCCTTGAATGATTGAGACATCAGTTCTTTATTCTCTTATATGTCCTCTGCAGTAAACTGTGCTTAGTTAAATGTTTCTGTTTGTTTTCATTTGGTGAGTGGAAACTAAATGTTGACAGTGCTCTGCATACATCTGTTGTGTAGTCATCAATGTTATGATTGGTGGAACTGATTCGAAGTGCACGGTTGTTTTTAATCCGCTTCAGGTGTGAAAATAATAGTTCAGGTATCATCTCTTACTGTAAAACTTCATAGATCATTCAAAACTACTACAATGAACACTAGACAAAGAGTATGATTTTATTTTATATGGAAACAGTAACATTTAAACTACTCCACTAAGTTATAAAATTTAACATCCTCCAATCCTTCCTCTAAACCCAGTTTTATGGTGTATAAAGTGCCACTGTGAAGAAATAGAGGGAGACATCACTGATCATTTGAAATTCAACCAAGCTGTGAATGTGGACATTAATTTCATTTTATTTCTACCCACCTGTCACACCCTTTACTCTTTAATTAACTTTCCTTGATTCTGTTGTGTCTAATCATGCATCTAATTAAAATGGCAGAATTCACTAAATACCATGTTAGCCTAAAATGTGTACTCACTGGTATAAATTTAAGGAATATTTTATCCAAATTGCTATTATTTTTCCACATTCGATTTGTAACTTGGTAAAGTTAAGTTCAAAAAGGCATCTGTTGTCTCCATGATGGCTTGTCAGCAGGTCCTCTAGTTCACCTTTAAACTACTGAAGCCCTCCATATGCTGTCTTTTTAAACTACAGGTGCTAAAGGCAAATGTGGAAGTCTTTTTCTCTCTAAAGCTGTACGTTCTTCTGACTGTTGCTCTGCCTGTATTCCCACCAGAGACCATGACGACCGCCACCTCCCCCATCCTGTTGAAATGGGACCCCAAGAGTCTTGAGATCCGTACCCTGACTGTGGAGCGGCTGCTGGAGCCCCTGGTCACACAGGTAGTCCAGTAACCTTTTGTTTTTCAAAGGGACAAGACGCATTACTTCTGGCACTGCTATAGTACTGCAATTACCACTACTGCTCCCACAAAAACAGTAAAACTTAATTGGTAATCAGAGTGCTTTATTAACAAATTAAAAATAAGCATGGTAATCCAAACAATCAGTCATCAATACAAGAGACATAAAAACATCTTAAAAATAGCCGAATAATTGGGAGAATGCTTTGTACAGTAATTTGAGTTTTAATTTCTAACCCCTACTTGTAGAATATTAAACTCAATATAGCATTCTCAAATTTTAGATCGTATTATAATGACTATTGAAAAATTAAACCATCATTGTGAAAATGGGCTAATTTTTGCTGTCCGTGTACTGGTGTATAATTTGGTGCAAAATGTGAAGGACTAACTTATGTCACCAAGGAGGAACCTCAACCAAAAGAGGAAGAGGCCTGGCTCACTCTGCTTGCTTGTTTGGGATATGAACATAGGAAATTATAGGTGAAAAAATACACAGATAATTCTAGTCTAGTTGTTGTAACTGAAATGTTCATGGCATAAAAAAGTCAGTTTACAATATGACAAGTTAATTTCACCTCTTCTATTCATGTTTTCTCTCTGCAGTCTGTAGAGGGGAGAATGAGTTGCAAATAGCTGGTGTAAAATAGTCTACCTATAGGGCACTCAGGGGGTTGTCCACAAGTTTCAGTTTCTGTTGGTGGTAGCTTTAAAAGATAGTAATGATTTTACTAGCTAAAGCTCGTTAGTCAGGTTTCTCAAAGTCTAGTGGCCTGAATGGCAATGGACTGATAAACACAAATGGCGTGTTATAGGCTAGCTTAGTATCAGAGCAAAATGGAAGAGTTTCTGATCCCACCTGGTTGGATCACTTGTTACAGAGATGCTAAGCTGTTCTGGGTTACAGCCAAAGATTTTGGCTCATGGCCACTGACTTGTTTGGCTTGCAGTCTGAGCAGATGGCTGAACATGACTGTGGTCACCCTGGCTTATTGTGGCTCCTACCTGCGTCTGTGACAGCCAAAGCAGTAAAACAGTGGCCTTACATACAGAAACAATTAATCAATTTAATTTAACAGAAGAGTGGTTTTTGAAAGGTAGGCATTCATGCTGGCATAATAACTAATAGGATTGAAGTGTCAAGACTGTACTATTTACCATTCAATCCCACTAAGAGTGTTGGTCATAACAATATTTTTACTCTAATGAACCTCATCCAGCAAATGCTGCAAGGTCTTACAGGTGGGGTTGGTAATTTAATCAGGCCAAAAACAATGACTTGTGCTGCTGTACTGTAATGAATGCTGTTGGTGGCGCCGCTCAACATATTATCTGGTAAAATCAAATTTTACTTTTTTCTTCATGTATGACAATAGGCTTCTCTTTGGTCCTGCAGATAATGTGAGCATGTAAAATGGTAATGTAAGTCAATTACTGTAAAGTAGAATACTGATTGCAGATGAAACCAACCCAGATTTTTAGTGCAAAAGTCTAGGCAAATAACTTGATTAACAAAAACAACAGCAACAACAAATTGGGATCTATTAATGAATGCGAAACATCTATAAGAACAACATTTGTTCCTTTGAAATTACCTTTTAACTTTAGATTCTTTAGAAAATGTATGACCTTTAGTGTTTATGACTTGTACATGCTGTGTATTAGGAATGTATTACCTAATATCTGCTTATTTCACCATGAAAATATATAAATAAATAAATATATACCATAAATAAAATAGAAACAGTCACTGTAATCACATTATTGTATTAGATGCAGTTGATGCCTGCGGTTACAGACACTGTGAAATTGGTGCTTGAGTTTTCTGGACTTTGGTGTTATGAATATTTCCGTTTCCTGAAGCATGTTGACCTAATCCTGCATCTCGACACAGAAGGCGATTGAATTTGGGGAACTCATTTTAAGACACTGAAGTCTTACGGCAACATTTGTAAAATGCCAATTACAACATATCAGTTTTGCCAGCTGCACAGTAAGACAACAAAACGCTGCAGATTGCCCTGTAGTTTTTTTGAGACCCACTGTGAGATTAATCGCACCTCTTAACAGTAATCACAGAAAAACACATACAATCTCCAAGTGGGACTTTGCAGTGAAGGCTTGATAAAGCTTCTGTGGTGCAAGTAGCGACTGACCCACTGACAGTGCTGGGTGTTAGAATGGAAAGGGTTAGATTTACTCACAGCGCAAGACTCAAGAATCCAGACGGTTTACTCTTTGGTCCCTCGAGACTTTCGGATATTGATTGTAGACTTTTTGCCAGCTATACCAGCTATACCAGCCTCTCACATCCCTTTTATCTTCCATTGTTATGTTTTAAGGTTAGACTGCTGTGTGAATGAGGAATTTCTTTAGTGTCTGGCT